>JAIPRK010001368.1:0-38712 GCA_025469195.1 Chaitophorus viminalis | reverse complement strand
TTTTGTTTATTTATTTTCTATATTTTTTATTTTAGCTGCCCATGTATCTGCACTTAAAAATAAGTTATCAAAACAACAATTAATTACAACTAATTCTAGACCAAGTTCTACTAATAACATTTTTTTTTGAAGATTTATGTTTTGTTATGGTCTCTTCTGACATACCCTTACACAAGTTAAAAACCGAACAGTTTCGTAATTTTTTGAATAAATACATTGATCATCCTATACCAGATGAAAGCACATAGCGAAAGACCTATGTAAATATATGCTATCAAAAAACAATGAATGAAATTAAATAAAAAATTGGGAAAAACTTTATTTATATTGTTGTTGACGAGACAACTGATACACGGGGCTTATACATTGCAAATTTACTTGTAGGAGTTATGAATAAAAACTTTTCTGGGAAACCATATCTTTTAGCATCTAAACAATTACAGAAAACAAACAATGAAACGATTACCCGATTTATCAATGACTCCTTAAAGTTATTATGGACAGATGTGGGAATGGAACAACGTGTATTACTTTTATTAACAGACGCAGCGTCATATATGGTGAAAGCAGGGAAGTCTTTAAAGATATTTTATACTAATATGATCCATAGACTGGCAATGGATGATGCGCAAAGTATTAGAAAAGTTTTGAATATAATTGAAGATGGTATTGTTGTCAATGATTTAACATTTATATCAACACATTTGGCATTTTTAGTGATAGTCGTAAAAAAACTGGAAACTCAAAATATGACTTTACATGAAAGCTTTTCAATAATTGACGAAACCAAAGAAAAAATTAATTCTATTCCTAGGCCAAAAGGTGCAACACTTACTACAAAATTAAATGAGCTTTCCAATAAAAATAAAGGTCTAGAAATTCTACGAAAAATAAATGCAGTACTATCAGGCGAAAACGTTCAGCTCGAAGATGTTTATCAAGACCCGAAAATAATAAGTTGCTTCAAATATGCCCCAACAACATCAGTTGACGTCGAACGTTCGTTTTCAGTATTTAAAAATATGTTAACTGATAAACGTCATAGCTTCACTGAAGAAAAATTTGAAATGCATATGATCATTCATTTTAATAGTAAATAAAATTAAAAAAATTTAAAGAGAAATTTATAAAAGTATTTAATATTTTAGTATTTAAGTAATTAATTGTTATAAGAAGTTTAATTTGTAAATTGTAAATAAATAAAAAAAATTAAGTTCACGATTTTTACTGCATATTTTTTAATATTTTCATGATTTTTACTGCATATTTTTGCATATTTTCATGATTTTTACTGCATATTTTTTGCATATTTTCATGATTTTTACTGCATATTATATGGCATATTTTGATAATTTTTAGTGCATAAAAATCCGCGCTCTAATTATAATGTAGAAACACCTAAGTGTGCCGGTCAATGGTCCCGAGGATCAAAAACCTATTGAACAGGCGCAGTTAAAAAAATACTATTAAAACGATTACGTCGGTTACCACGACACTACAGGCAGTAGACAACTGCTATGGTTATAAATATTTAAAACGATTTTAAAATACGTTATTGGTATTCAATCTTATACGTATACCTAAATACGTGTCAAACAATAACTTGAGTTATTCAGATCAAAATAGTTATAATTTTTAAATTGTTATAACATTTATAACCTTGTATCAGTTTTGTCGAAACATATATTTTAGTATTTTATGTTTAACCAGTATTGTTTGCGTATTTACACAAACCTTTACTCATTTCAAGAAAAAAAAAATATTAATGTTCTATATATATTTACTTATACGCTTAATCATTATAGTTGACGTTCTATTGAAATCATTCTTTTTAAAAAAAATGTTATTGATTATGTACTTAACTTAAGTTTGTAAAAATTAAAAATAATAATGAAAATATGTGTGTTTGAATAATTAAATGGTGAATTATTTAACAACACCAGCAGAGTTAATATAGTAGTGGTATTATAGTAGTTACCTAATACCTATACTTACACAGAATTTGTTTTTCTCGTGTTTTTATAATGTAGGTTAGACAGTGTTATTTACCTAATTGATATAAAAAAAGTTGTAAATTCAGTGATACTTATAATGAATTTACATTATAAATTAAACACATCGGTATACTAATAAATAATTTAAACACATTTCACGTTTTTATAACGTATAGTAGGTAGTTACTCGTAAAAAAGTTTTAATTTAAAATTACAGTTATTTTTACTACGTTAACATTTAATTATAAATAATTAAATTTGTAAAAATAACAATTGGTAATACACACGATTATCTAGATAATTGTAGTAACACGCAAAAATGATTTCTGTTTAATAATAATTTGAACTTTGTTTCAAATAATAATATGTTTGCTGATTTGTTTGTGAGTGGATATTCAGTTCTGTTAATCTGAATTTCTTTTACTCCGATAAATGTTAATAGTCATAGCCTATACTACTATATAAACCTTGTGCGTTTAACAAATTACATGATAATTGAATTTGAATCGAACAATAAAACAACGATGGTTGTGTTTATATTTTACATATTGACAAAAAAATAATTAAAACTAAATGATGAATGTATTTTGAATTTATATGCGAAACAATGGGAGCGCCCTCTCAGACGACATTCATCCGCAAATATGACAATTATATGGAATAAAAAAAATAAAATAAAAATAATTTCCAAACAAATACATTAAAATCAAAAATTAGTAGTTACTTGGATGATAAAATTTTTTTTTGGAAATGTATTACCTTTCGCACAACAATAGATCAACTTGGCTGACTCGGCAGCATATCTATGTATAATAATGCATGTTATTATAATGACCCAAGGCAAATATAAGTAATTAATGCACAAATATAAAACTAAGTAAATAAAAAAAACTAATTAACGCGGCTGTAATAAATGTACAACGTTAACTATAAATCGAAATTATACAAGCAATTATGAGTAGTAATACCATCAAGCCATGATATTGCGCGTATTCGTCAATTGGTCTACGATGACAAATATTTATATACGAAATCGTAGTGAAATGAAAGTACAAATCATAATATACTCGTAATTGACAGTCCGACTGTTTTTTTTTTCTATTCAAAATTTCAACAATTTTTTGTAGACAGCAAAAATTTGAAAATTGAAAAGTTGTGGCATAGTTACGCATTATAAATACGTCATACGATGGTTATTTGAGTATACGCGCTTGTATGAACACGCGTCGGAGTGATTTATGCAATTTGTTTCCCGATACGAAAATAAACGATTAGGTTTTTGTAGTGCGTCTGCTGATAAATTAAACAATATGTCGCGAGACGAACAAAAGTCATACAAGTCGTATAAGGTATAACATGCACCCCGTAATGTTTGAGCTAATCCGCTGTAGAAATAGAAATTCACCGCCGTAAATCGGTACTTCCTACATTACTCCGCACATGTGGCGCGTTGCGATTGTACTACATATTATACAGTGGAGCGATGTACACCATATAATATCGTACATTCGTACACGATAATAACACGCATTCATGACTTGTATACAATCTAACATAATGTGTGTTATTAGTTCATTACATCATAATATACGTTTCGAACAGTTTCAAGCACCCTTCTGCCCCGGATCGGAGTATAATATAATAATGGCACGTTTAACGCAAATATCTATACCGTGTTCAAACTATAATGTAAACTATATGTAAAATGTACTACATGTAAAATAATATGCGTGTACATGTGCCGTATGAATGGTATACTTACGAATTTCAATAGTGCACGAATACACCGCGGGAAATACCAAAACACACGCGTTTTTTTTGTTTTATTTTTTTATCTTTATGACAAAACAACATCTATGTCGCCGACACCTAGTATTATATCCTGAACCGCGAGATTATCAAGAAAGAACTGATTTCCGAGCGGGTTCTTGTTGTGCCTCATCCTACCCGCACTGTTAAAGCACCTTCTGCGCGTATACACCACTTTGTGCACGACGGCAAAAAGGGGTAGTTTTAACACATACGCGCGCGAGCACATATTTTTGTCATTAAATATATTATACGTGTATTATGTGCCGCCGACTATATATATTGTGTACATGTACGGCGTACGCGTATAGATTGCGTGTAGCCCAACTATATACACGCGACGGCTGCGACGACGAAGACGGGGAAGAGGGTCTTTGTTGGGCCCGTTGTTCTATTACTGCGTCTAATTGGTTCATACTCATTAAAAAGCCCTCGTCGCTAACACCGTCGTCGTCGTCGTCATCGTAGCCGGCCGAGTTCTAATTTAACCGGGGCGAACCTCATTATATTGTCGACCCGTGTCTGTGGGCAAAGTGTGGAGGCTGCAGTGGGGGAAGGATATATACACACGCACGCGGGCAGACGAACTTAACTCGCTAACTAACAAACCGCCTCCTCTGCCGGCATCACCTACTGTACTGCCACTATACCCGCCACCACCGCCGATTTCCCTGCCAGAGTACGGCGGCGTGCGTTATTATTATAACAACGCGAAAAGCCACGTCTTTGTTCTCTCGAAAACGGTTTCTAATTTTAATAACGACGACGACAACGACGACAACGACGGATTTTAATTCTCATACATGCATACATGTGTGCACGCGCGCGCGTGTGTACGTGTGGGGGGAGCGTGGTGTGCGTGTACACGTAGAAAACCTCATTAGCTAATCGCAATTCAAAAATTATGTTTTTCCTCCATCTGAGATTATTATTATTATAATAAAATATAATATATAGATACACAATCATCCTCACCGTTGCTATACGATGATAGTATAGTGACTATAGACGATGCATTCATTTCCAACAAACAACACTCGCACTGCAGACAAGTTGATTTTATTTTTCAAATCGACTAAATATCAGTTCTCCAAACGACTCGTCAGATCGAGGTGGTAAATAAGATACCAACTGATGGTAATTTATAAAATGTGTTATATTTGAACACCAGGCCGCAGAACTTACCAGCAAACGACAACTGTATACATTTATATATATTATATATATAGACGTGTGCGTATGATGATTAAAAGGAAAATAATTAAATTATTTAATAGTAGCATACTTTAATCGTCATAGTATGCATTTAGTTTTTAAAATAATATGCTTATATCCGTAAAATGACAAAAAGGAAGTATTTTTTTTTCGTAATCTTTTTAGTTAAAATTGAAATCAAGTTCCTGATCATTTTATAACTATACAAATACGAAACTTTAATATTATAATGTGTTATTGGAATAATAATTACTTATCCGAAAATAAATAAGTCAGTTGAGACTAAACTAAAATAACTGAGCTCATAAAAAACCTGTACGTGAAAAAAATTCCGTTAATAAAGGTATTGATCTCGTATTCAACAAAAAATATTTTTTCTGAAATAATGTAAGTTGATTAAAATTAAAATTTTTATTTTTGAATATTATTTTTTGTAATTACTCAATAAGTTTTTTATACTAACATATGAACATCTTGTAATATTGAATACTATAACAGATTACGAACTAGGTATATAGAAAGAATATAGAAAGAAGTATATAGTAAGTATAATATAGAAATAATGTAGGTAGGTATATATTATAATATACGAACGTTTCTATTAAAAATAAAATCAACTATAACGTTGGTCGTATAGTAAGAAATAAAAATTCTATAAGCTATAAATCCTAATAAAGCAATATATTCAATAGTTAAAGGAGGTAGTAAGTACCTACTTTTTTAATAAATAAAAGATAATATACTTAGGATTTTTTGTTCGCATAAAATTTAAATTATTATGGGTTACTTATTATAAGTCTAAGGCTCGGAACTTATTGCACTAATATTGCTTGAAATATGCATAAATATATGTATATTTAAAATTACCAAAATATACAACGTAATTATTTTTTTTAAGTTTAAGATATTAACAAAAAAATAAAGTCTAAATATAAAAAACAACCACCCAATAAAAATATTTAAGTACCACTACACCATGCCACACTAATATATATTTTTGTTCATAGCCAAAAAGTAAGTATAAATAGCTTTGCAATTACCTATATATAGATTACAAAAATTATATAGATCGAAGAAATTATTTACAAAACCTTAAAGTAATAAAATAAACTTCGTGAGTAAATTCGTTACAAAATTTTAAACATAAAATTTATCGATATTTAATATCGATCAACAACAGTACAAATAATGAATACAATATAATGTACAAAAAATGATTTTTATTGTCTTTTAGTTGCTTATATTCTGAGTTATGGCAAAACAAGCAAATTTAAATAAGTAATTTTGGTTGGATCTTTCACAAATCGAATTCGTGTCTTACCCAGAATATTCTATAATCATAACAAAAATATCATGGACCTGCGAGTACCAAACCCTGTACTAGTGACTGTGTTTTTAAGACTTATAATTAGAAATAATTTGGTAATGATTTCTCATTAATACCATTTAAAAACAGGCTTATTATTAGTTATTAATTATTATATATATATAGAATCTATATATACAACAACTAATATCTATATTATAGATGTATAATCTATAATATATAACTATTTGCACCAATTGTAAGTAAATAGCTTAGAAATTCATTGTTAATATCAGTCATTATAGTTTTTTTTTTTTTATGTAGAATGAAATATATTTTTACGATTAATAAAAGAAAAAAAAGAGTTCATATTTCTACCTCCCAAGAACATATTATACTCAAAATTTTTGCTGTAAGTTTTAGTAGTTAATAATATTTACAAAATTCCTACCGCAATGATACAGCGCGTACGCGCTCCTCAATGATATGATAAGTGCTAAATATCACGGGAGTGCTCCGTGGATCCGTTTGACATGGGAGAGATGCAAAAATATACGTATACCTAACTTAACCACGTTAATACGTTATCTTCCAAATACACATGCACACACGCACATACACTTGCTTTCAGTTTATATATTATATCATGCATGTACGAGTAGACACTGCCAAAGGGCTTATTTATTTAATATTCCATAGTTTTGCGTAAATCTTATACACTGTATTATAAGGTTTCCCGGTTCGCCGTGGTTTTCTGAACAAATATCGAAATACAGAGTGAATATAGCAGGTTATATTGGATTTGAATGGGAGATGAGGGAAGGAGAAGCGAAACGTCAAAGAGTGTCGAAAAGAACTTGTCGGCTTTTATTGGTACCAATAGACCAACGCTTACTCGGGACATTAAAAAGAATCATTTCTTTTAACATAAACCCCACACGGAGACATAAGTCTGTTTGTAAATAGTTTCAAGACTGAAAGATAAAATAGAACCATATATTCTATTTGCTGTTAAAACCACGTCTATCAGAGACTAAAAAGTATTACATTTTTTGTTGATATTCTACACCCTCTTATCGTAAACACATTTATCAATAACTCAATTCGACAATAAGATATAATGTATTAATTTTTTTTTATTTAATACTCAGGTGATCTTAAAATATGTTTAGATACAGACTGAATAAAAATGACCTTACAACGTAAAATATAATCAAAACTAAAGTATTCTATACTTAAAATATAATGATTTGTATAACCAGATATATTGTTTTTAATCAGAATTTTTCGTTGGTCTACTAACGCCCACCAATGACATTCACCTTTTCCCATTTATATCAAACGCACACAAACACAAATACAATATATATATATATATATATATCAACTGTAAAATGTTTACATACATATATACGTACACACACACACGCACGCACACACACACGCACGCACGCACACACACATGCACGCACGAACGCACGCACGCACACGCATGCACACACACACACGCACACATACACATATATATATTATTAGGGTATCGTAAATATAATAAAAACAAGTCGTAGACTGTCTACGTTTGTTTTATAAATTTGATTGTTCGTACCTAACAGGGGCTATGTTTATAAAGAGAGATTGCCGCATTTTGAGTGGTTGGCGAGATACATTAATGGTTTGTCCAACTCCTAATGATGTACAAGCAATGTAAATTACGTAAAGTGTTTTAATTCCCCTCTTGTCCTAGCCCACCCAACGGGTCGTTTCGTTCTTGGATATAGGCTTCCCGTCCATATAGCTGAATAAAAGCTTTTAACACACCGCCGCACCATGACCGATACATGTTCGGCGTGTGCCAACGACTTCTAGCACTTGCGTTGTGGATCCTAACTAAAAGAAAATAGTTATAGTTTTGTTTTAGTAATTAATTTTTTTACGTTCGGCTTTGTTATATTTCTCATATTCGTCAATTCGACTCCAACATAATATATAGTATACCTACAATTTTTCAAACTGTTCATTTAAAAAAAAGTGTTTATAATTCTATACGAATGAATCAAAACCACTATCGACAATATCAAAGTAAAGTAATCGATTTTCAGAAGAACACTTCGTAGGGATCCAAACTACAGCAATATAAAATGACTCTATTCATTTAAGTAATTAATTCATATTACATAGGTAAATATTTATATAAATATCATGAGGATTAACCATTATTTTATTAAATTTTTAATTTTAACTTGCTTTTGTCTTTCAACATCATAGCAAAACTATTATTTTACCCATATCTATTCAAATAAATAACAATTTATAGTACATATTACTTCTTATAAGCGTGATAATAGAAAAGTAAGTTTATAATAAAATGTTATTAATGTTTTATTATCTGCTACATTTAAACATGGACTAGTGTTTTAAATCTTTCTAAAACATTTTTTTCTATAGATACAATTTCTATCTTTTATGTATACATAATATAAGTGAATTGGGCTTTATATCTTGTGAAGTAAGAAGAAAGGCTGCAGATATTATGTTTATGTATGATTTGTTGAATGGTCACATTTCTTCCCCAGATTTGCTGTCTATGATTGAATTTAATACAACAAATCATTGTCAAATCAAACTTATTTCATGTTCCATTTTATAATAATAATTACAGCTCCACTTCTTTCTTTCCTAGAGCATTAAAACTATCAAATTTTATTATTGATCATGTAGATTTTTTCTTTATGTCACGTGATGTTTTTAAAAGAAATGTATATTTAGCCTTGAACTCATTGTAAATTAAGTAATATTCTATCATTATGTTATTAATTATTATTGATTTAGTGTTGTCTTCTTGTTATTATTATTAGTTCATTATTTAAATTTGTTTAATTATATTTTTTTTGTAATGTTAGCTTCATTTTTACTTTTTAAATTTAGCATTTATTGTTAACTGTAAAATACTTAAAATGTTTAAACCATGTCATTGCTTAAACAAAAGGGTTATTACCCTTTATACCCGTTTATAATACTTACAAAAATAAATAAATATAGTATATACTGTTATACAAGTACACAAAGGGTCACTTAATAAGTTGTATGATATAAATATTATATATATATATATATATATTATAAATTATGGACTACATAATACATAATGGTATATTTTATGTTTGAAGCATTAATAACTTTATAAATTGGAAGATTGTAATTAATTTTGGGATTTATTGAAATTATTGTTATTTGTTACATATTAGATATTAATTTTAATTTAAAATCAAATAACTATTTGAAATCGAGTGAATTAATATAATTAGCATTTAAGTTTTATACCCTTATTTTATATTTTAAAAATCTCCATAAAATGAACCATTCATTAATCTTTGAAAGTTTGATCTATTTATAGTTAAATTCGATTCATTATAGCTCATAACATAAGTGGTTATATAATTAATTAATTTTAACAAAAGTATATTTTAAATGTACGAGTGAAATTTTAACAAGGTTTTTCTTCAATATTAATTGCTAGGATGATAAATTAGGTTACTATACAAAAGTATAAAAAACACCTACGTTTAGTTGTTATTAGTGGTAAGAGGCAGCACTCCAAATAAGTTAAATTAAAACGCAATTGAAATTATTTCATAATCATTTTTGCATCCGTCTTGGGATAAGAACCATGAAGTGGAACAGTTACACGCTATAATTTATTAGTAATTACAATAACAATATAATTATTGAATACGAGAAAAACAAACCGTGGTAAAACAAAATGCTATGGCCGAATATTATAGTTTTTGTAAAGTATTTGACGATATGTCCATATATAGATCTATATGTGAAAATAAAATAGAAGTTTATATGATAATACACAACTATACGATAAGAATCGGTGCTCATACAGCTAAATTGTGATTGTTATTTTAATATCCAAACCAAGTTCATTAAATATTCATTATAATATCATTAAACGTATGAAGTTTGATTTAAAATATTTTAAGAAAATAATGTTATATATCAATGGAACGTTTAAAATATTTCTTTTTATAATATTTTATCAAAACCCACTCCAAACTTGCTTGCTTGTATTATATTGCCATGTCAAACAACAAAAACGTCTGTTGCCAAAAATTGTACACCCTTTTTCATCATGTCGTCACAATTTAATTCACACGACCCGAAGCGTTATATTACTCCGTCTCCCCTTACATTTTCACCCGAACGCGTCTGCCACGTTAAATCTTTTTTTTTTTATGATTATAAAATACTGCATTTTCATACAGGGGAACATTCGAGATACGTGTGGTGAGGTGGTGTACATGGCTATAATGAGATAGAAAGAGATCACGATTGCCGATTTGAATATTAAAGCCAGTGGCCGTAAAAGAGAAAAATATAATAACAAAAAACCATAAAGGGTTGTTTTTACAAAAAGGGTGGTGGAGTGGTTGATCATCGAATTTATCTTTTGTGTAATAAAATTGCGTCCGAGTTCACAGTTATTGCGCTGAGGAAAGGAAGGAGAGGACCAGGACATCATCGAAATTTGCATGCTCATTGCATGCACACAGGCCTATACGTATAGTAGACACGTAATTGGAGTGGTCTGCATTTTTATCTGCTGCTTCAGTCGCCCGCCTTAACGAATCTCTTGTTTGCACGAAACCGCAATCTCTACCCTTCGTTTCACAATGTTTTAAGTAAAATCTACAGATTCCAATGAAAGTTGGTTATGCACCGTATTATAATCAAAAAATCTCATCTAGTTAGCAACAATTTTATTTACATGAAATGCTTAATATGCATAACGATTCCAAGGTAAAGTTAACACTTGATCTCTCAACAATAATAATACATATCACAATTTCTCTTAACAATAATTTTGATTTTCTTCTCATTATTTAAGATACTACGTATACATAAAATTATTAGGTATAATGAAAAAACTGAAAATTAATGCCGATAAATAATACAGGTAAATTAATAATCAGATAAACTTTGAGTTAAAAACAATCGAATAGCGACATTAGCAACGAAAAACACAAGTAGACAAAATATTAATGAAATTAATTTTATTAAAAATAAAATTCTGCAATAATTTGTAACTCACATATACCTATACGGTTCTATTCACAAGTATTGGCCAATACTTGTAGAGTACCTATGGAGGAAAATACCAGAACAGCATTTTCGATTTTGCTGATTATTTCTCATTTCTTTTTTTTTTTTATTGCAGAAACCTTATCTTTAGTGACCATTCGTTATTTTCCGGTTCGTAATTGACAAGAGAAAAAACACACACCCCCATCACTGTGGTGGTAATCTATTTCTCATCATACACAAGCGATATAGGGTTCGGAACAGAGCGTAGAGAGGAGGTGAAATGAGTTTAGTTATTGCCCATCCTACACTGCCTTCATTTCCCCGTGTGTTTTCCTAGCCGACATTAAAAATTATTATAAGATGACTATAGCGTTAATGGAAAAAATTATCAAAGTGAAATTTTTTTTTCATTACATTTTCTCTTGCCGTTCTATTGTTTCCGGTCTTCAGTATTCGATGCCAATCCCTTTTGATTGCTACAACAATGATGGATTTGTCCGGATTTTATATCATTTATGTACATATATGTTATGCACAATCTTCAATTTTGGGTAAAGTCAATATTACCAAAGTAATATCGATTAAGAAACACATTTTTATACACAATTCATTGCAGAGAAAATTGAAATAGATGACCTTTTTTCCAACCATAGTCAAACATCGATCATTGGAAGTAACGAGAGTTTTTTTTTTTTCACTCATACTAAATCGCTTTCTAAACCGTTCAAAGTTTTAAGTACCTATAATCATAAATTGATTTCACGTAGTTATTCGTGGTGATTAGAGATCACAACAGCGGTGCGCTAACAAACTACCTTATAATATATTGTGTACGTTTTGTAGGACTACATACACAACTACCCTTTCGTATGATACACGACAATAAAATCAATTTAATCGCCCGTTAATAATATTACTGAGATAAGAAAAAAAAGAACCGGATGGGTCTCGTTCTGCTGTACAGTTGGGGGTGGAGTGCACCTTTCATAGAAATCGTTCATAGAATAGTTCATTACAATGGATTTGTTAAATTTGAATGCAATGATAGGTATCATTGTATAAAAATAACGATTCTAAATGGTGATGATATGATGGTTTAAAATGGATATATTATAATATAGTGTTTTATATTTAAATTGAAATATAATGCAATAGTATGCAATTTCGTAAAAATTTGAATTTCAAACGGTCATAAAATTTTTTCCTTAAAGTCCAGTAGAAATTGTTTAATAGCTTTTTGAAGAGTAACTTATGGATAACCCAGTATTAAAATTTTAATCCTTAAGTATAAACTGAAAAAAGAACTTGTGGGCCTCGCTTTGCTGTACAGTTGGGGGTGGAGTGTATCTCGTTTATAGGATAGGTCATTATTACAATGGATTTGTTAAATTTCAATGCAATGATAGATATCATTGTATACGAATAACGATTCTGAACGGAGTTAATATGTTTGTCTAAAATGTGTATAAAATAATATAGTATTTTATATTTAAATTGAATTACAATGCAATTTTGTAAAAATTTAAATTTAAAATATTCATAAAATGTTTCCTCTTAAATCTGGTAGAATTTCTTTTATATATTTTTGAAGGTAACCTTATGGATAACCTTGTGTTAAAACTTTGAATCTTAAGTATAAACAGAAAAAATTTTATGAATTTTCAACTACAAAATAACTTGCAAATTATTGGGATTTTAACATATTTTATACAAATTTGAACTTTATAGGCTTATAAAAAAAATTGAGTGAAACCATCTCCGATATTTTTTAGTTATAATTAGTATTACTTATATTTAATCCTTTAATGCATTTTCAAGAGTTTTTGGAAAGCCAAAAAAATTTTATAGATATTTAAAAAAAAAACACTTACAAAAATCGAAAATTTAAATTGTCTATAAATAAGTCAAAATATATCAAAATACTTTGAAAATTTAACCATGTATAGAGAACACCAATATAAAGATTTGGTAAAAATTTCAAGTTGTTGCGGTTTTTCGTTTTTGAGTTAGAGCATTTTAAAAAAACCGATATGATTTCTTAGTCTAGAATTTTATATATTATATTATATTTTACATGTAATTTTATGATAATATTCGCTGTTCAAATGCTTATAAAAAAAAATTGTGCCTATGGATATTGATGATTTTTGCATGACAATAAAAACTACTTTTGCGGAATATTCTATTAAATTTTCAAGAATTTTGTAAAAGTCAATTTTTTTTATCACCAATTATAAAAAAAATGTAAAAAATTCGAATTTTTTAAATGCCTATAAGTGGCTTAAAAATCAACATAATATTTTGAAAAAAAAATATGGCATAGAGGAAATGCTTATCTTAACAACTGGTAAATATTTCAAGTTTCTGCGACTTATATTTTTTGAATTATAACAAATATTTAAAATCATTTGACGTTAAATCGCCATTTTATGCAATTTCGTAAAAATTTAAATTTCAAACGGTCATAAAATTTTTTCCTTTTGAACCGGTATAAATTTTTTTTATATATTTTTGAAGATTAGTTGTGGACAAACTAGTGTCAAAATTTTAAACCTTAAGTATAAAAAGAAAAAATTTTATGAATTTTTATCTAGATAATAACTTGCAAATTATCGTGATTTTAACACATTTTATACAAATTTGAACTTTATGGGCTTATAAAAAAAATTTGTGTGAAACAATCTCCGATATTTTTTAGTGAGGATAAGTAAAGCTTATTATAAACCTTGTATTCAATTTTCGCGAGTTTTTGGCCAGCCAATTAAATTTTATAGGTGTTTAAAAAAAAAATTTACAAAAATCGAAAATTTAAATTGTCTATAAATAAGTCAAATTATGTCAAAATACTTTGAAAACTTAACCATGTATAGAGAAAACCAATATAAAGATTTGGTGAAAATTTCATTTTGTTGCGGTTTTTCGTTTTTAAGTTAAAGCATTTTAAAAAAATGTAGTTTGTAAAAACGTGATTTTGTGTAAAATTTTCCGTTTTTTCGTAATTTTTTTAATGTTTTTTTCGATTTTTGCAAAAAGTATTGAAAGAGTTGCATTTTTGATATGCTCAAGTACCATCTACATTCACTTTCCTTTCAGAAAAGTTGCTATATAAGGAAATCGAAGCATTTTTACTGCAAAAAAAGTTGTCGTCAGACACAAAAAAAAAAAAAACCACACATCATTGTAAAATTAATAGATTCCATCACTCCGTTCAGAATCTAAAAATTTTATGAATTTTTAACTACAAAATAACTAGCAAATCATCGTGATTTTAACATATTTTATACAAATTTAAAATTTATGGGCTTATAAAAAAAAACTTGAGTAAACCGATCTCCGATATTTTTTAGTCACGATAATTATAACTTATAATAAACATTGTATTAAATTTTCAAGAGTTTTCGGACAGCCAAATAAATTTGATAGATATTACAAAAAGAAAATTACAAAAATCGAAAATTTAAATTGTCTATAAATAAGTCAAAATATGTCAAAATACTTTGAAAACTTAATCATGTAAGGAAAAGGCCAATATAAAAATTTGGTGAAAATTTGAAGTGTTTCCGATTTTTCGTTTTTGAGTTAGAGCATTTTAAAAAAATGTATTTTGACAAAACGTAAATTTGCGTAAAATTTTCCATTTTTTCGTAATTTTTTTTATCGTTTTATTCGACGCTTTTTAAAAGTAGGTATTGAAAAAGTTGCATTTTTGACTTGCCTAAGTACTATCTACATTCACTTTCCTTTCAGAAGAGTCGCCGTTTAAGAAAATCGAAGGATTTTTACTGCCAAAAAAGGTGTCGTATCAGACACAAAAAGAAAAACACACATCATTGTAAATTCAATAAATTTTATCACTCTGTTCAGAATCTAAAAGACTGGTACAGAACTAAAATAGTAGATAAAAATTGGTGACAAATAAAAATATACATGTATACTTAATTTATTAATAATACTTACACCTAATATCGAAATATTACTGAAATAATGAACGTAAAATCTTATTCATAAAATTTGAGTGGTCAAGGCCAACACCAATATATTTTGTGATTATCTGATTATCTCTATGTATAGTAAGGATTACCTGGGTATGATAAATAAAAAACTAATTATTTTATCTTGTGTTAATTTTTATTATAAAACTGTTTGTAAACTAATAGGCAGTCGTAAAAAAATGCATTTAATTTATAATATATACATATTATAAACGTGTGTAAACTTATACGCACATACTATATAAGTAAAAACACAACCGATAACGTCATGAAAAAATTTAATTTTCTAATATCAAATGTTGACGACCCATGACCCGGGTAGTGGTCGGGGGTAGTTTATATTGCTTTTTTCTCGTTTCATACCATCCCTGGACCTCACAAAAGAATGAGAGAAGGGTAGTAGCGATGGGTATTCCAATATTGCTGGGCAATATTTTATTTTAGTTCACCTGTCATTGTCGTAAGTGCTAACACACAGGCCAAACAAACTTATTAAATTCTTGGACATTTTTTGTTTAAACAAAAATGTATTCCACTATACAGTCATAGTTCAAGGTTTGTCATAGATAAATAGTCATTATATTTGTTTATTCATAGGTGTGGTAAATATCAAAGTTTTTTTCGACTTTTTCCCGATTAATCAAAATCATAACGAATGGTATAGTGGTGTGCAAAACTTTGCGCATTCATCTCCGGACATAAATTAAATAACTTATTCCATTAACTGATTTTGACAGTGTTTGCGTCCCCTTGATTGTTTCTCATCACTTGGCTCTCTTTGCGGAACAAGGAGAATGGAAGAGATTTAAATTAAAAAAAGCCCGTGGGCGTGGTGTATATTGAGGCAAAAGTCATTAGCTCACCGCGAGACGGCGGCGAGCGCAGGCGAAATTGAAAACAGCTCCAAGGGTGAAACCGATATTTTTATTAGATAACTTCAAAACCATCCCTTCCGGTTGGTACGTAGGAGGAAAGAGCGGACAATTTTACTAGGGGTAAGTTTAATAAAAAAATAATCCTCCAAACTACCCCTATATACAATATACAGTGGTCATTAAAGTGTATGTACTATAAAACGAAACATACATAAAATAATTTTCAGTATTAAAGAAATAGAAAAACGAATTTCATATACCTACATTAAATATAAATAAATATAATATAAATATATGTAATATTAAAATATACAAAATAATCTAAATCCATGGAAATAAAATATTTATTGTATTATTTATTTCACTTTGTTTAAATGTTATTTAACGTAATTTATCGAAATAAAAAAACCTTTATTAATGTGTCAATTAATGTTATTCCTAAATCAAAATATATTTTTTGTACAATTATTGTTCTATATATTATATTATTGTTTAATACTTTTATAATTTTAAAATTAATAATCCCCGATAACTGTTATGATCGGGAAAAAGACTTGAGATTATATTTTTCTTTTACAAATGTTTACTAAAGAGTTTTACTGTAGCGATTATAATTTTTATTGAGAAGTGCTATAAAATACAAAAAACATTTATAATTATTTCAGTAGAATGAGAACCACTGGGCCGTAATTGAAGTGGGCTGTTGACGGACAGTAGGGTGAGATTTTTATTAATAAAATCCATCCTTATGAAGAAAGAGCAAGAAGGACGAGGACAGAAAGAGACAGAGAGAAGGATACACAACTACGGTGATCCTTCAAATCAACATCTCGTTACTATTATTACTACTATTACTTCCACCTTGGTCTTATATAGGAATATAGGATGAGTATAGTTTTGACGTTGTCGAGCTTTTTCGGAAGCCGGAAATCACCCTTTTACCTTGTGCTGTCCAAAACGTGTGTACGACAGAGTAATTGACCGAAATGCTGTCACCATGCGTGTGGTTATTGTTTTTAGTAGGACATGAAAATTTCACTAAACATTCCTACCCTAACATGTCCATATTATGTTTGTATATTTTCTGTAGGAACGTGTATATAACGAAACGTTGTACTTAAAATGTAATTCTTGTTTGAAATATGTTTATATAATTTGGAAATATCTTTGAAGCAATTTTTAATTTGAATAAGATAAATTGTTCGTTTGAATAGATTCGATAAGAATTCAATTTCGATTCAGAATAAAAAATAGGTTAATAAAATTTAAGACAAAATCAATAGTATAACACATTTCTCTTGCAGTTTTTCAAAAATAAAATTTTAATTATTAATTTAATTAATCATTAAGTGTAACACTAAATTTATTAATGGTATCATAAAAATATATTTTAAGGTCTTATGTCTCCTTAAGAGTAAACTTTTTTTTACCCCGGGTTACACGATTACCCCGGGTTACACGATTACCCCTGGTTACACGGTTACCCTTGATTACCTGTAAACATTGAATCATTTTAATGTTTTTAGCTGTGTATGATTCAAACTGAATAGGAAAGTAGTTGTGGGTGGAGGAGAAAGTGGGAGATGAGTAACCTAGATGTGTGTGTGGTTAGGTGTGTGTTACTTACCCTGGCAACCAGGGGTAATCAGGGTAACCATAACTAGGTAGTTGGTTTTAGTGTAAATAGGCGATTTATCAACAAAAACATAAAATGTGGTACTTCATTGCAGATTCGTATGTAATATGATTCCCATCCCCACCGTTCGTGTTTATTTTGTTTATGATTTTGATATTTACTTAAGTATTTAATCAAAACATTGTCGATTACATATGATCGCAGTAATTATAGTTAAAAAGATTAAATATAACTGTAAAATGTTTTTTACGATATATAACCAAAATAATGGCGACTTAAATGACAAAACTTTATTATAATTGGTCTAAATAATAAATAAATAATATATAGGTAATAATTATATGGTTTGTAAGCGTAATGTATTATTATTTTTATACAATTTTGAAAATAAATACTATAGTGGATACGTTATAAGTATAGTCATTGATATTTAATGAAATCCAATATTTATTATAACCTTAACTATAGTTTGCATGTTTAAAACATTAATAGATCTACTCTACAAGGGTTTGCTTTTATCTATAGCATTAACTATTTACAAATACGTACGTTCTTCAAATTTCTAGTCTAAAACATACAACCAATAATAGCTTTAGAGTAAAATCTGCATTATTTATGAATATAGATACATTAGTATAAATGTCGGTTTGTCGTTAATTAAATTACTATACTCTGTAAATGATGTATTCCGTTTCTGATTACTTTTCAGCTAATAGGTTAAAAGTACTATCTCGGGATGAAACGATTATTATTTTTAAAGCGCTTTACGTACCCCAGAGGGCTCTCTGTTGTATCGATTTCATCCGTTATTGCTTAGTCGACCTCGATAATAATCGCACTTATTGCACTTCACTCGATGTGTAAAAACGTCTGTATTCATCGGATTTCACATTCAATCTATATATCTACTATTTGACCAGAGTGGACATCTGTAAGTGTCTCAACATATCCCTTTAGACAATATTCCTATCACGAGTATCATGTCTCTATTTTCTTCAAGTATAAATTATTATTACATACATTTAAATATTAAAACTATACAATTTTTTAAAAAAAAAACAATAATTTAACAAATTTCTTAGAAGCTGACTTACAGGGGAATATTTATTAGCTTCTGGCGTTTTACTACAATCTTACCTAATTATTGTTGAATTTGTCCGAGTACTAAAACCAAATCAGTGGATTCAGTGACCCAGGGCTTAAGGCACATCAAAAAGTACATATTTATAAATATATTTATGTACTATATATATGTATTATAAAAGCAATGGACATAAAATCAAATAAGCCACTTTTAAGCAGCATCTACAAAACTTTTGAAAAACACAAAATAAGTAGTTTGGTTAGTTTTATAATTTGCACTAGATATTCTTGGTTATACTTTTATCCATTATTTAAGAATGATTAAATTAAACATAGACTTAAGTTATGATTTCATTAAAAGTATTTTAGTTATTTTGAATATTTAACGGCATTTTATAAATAATTTCATAATTTTAAATTTTAAACATAACATTAAAACTATTATTTTTATAAGCGTTATTTACTGAACTAAACGCCTTTAATTTTAGTTATATCTATAGTGAATAACGTATCAGTTAATTTATTGAACATAAGCTTTTAAGTACAACAGTGGTTGTTAGAGTTATTCTTTTTTTGTCAACCTATTATTAATATTTCTGATTAAAAATGTTCAAATTTGTTTTTGAATTGAATCTCACCCAAATAAATTTATCACATAATTGAATTTCATACAATACTTTGTTATTATTTATTCTAATTTAACCAATTAAATAAATATAGAACATACAGGATATAGTCACATATGTTGAGTATTTAGCAACAATAATACAGACTATATATACCGTATTCAGTCACATTTAGTTATCATCTAAAATATAATATAATTTAATTCATGGAACGAGACACTTGTATCCATTATCGAGTCAAAAGATTCCACCCATTAATGGTTTTATTTACAATATATTTTAAAACAATGATGTTGTGTATAAATAAAAACAAACAAACTTATTTAAATTTCAAATCAAATTTTCCCTTTAAGACCCTGTTTTTCATTCGTTTATTCTTCACCCTCACGCCTATCGCTTATCGTTTTTACTTCCCTTAAATCGACTGCACGCGGTCTTCCAAACTCCCTGTTCTACAATGGGATGAATGAGGGTGAAAGGTAGTTCACTATTGTTGTTTTTTTAAATGGTTTTTAGTATTTTATATCGATACTGAATAATATGAAGTGACTGCTATTTGCGTTTTGGAAATTGTTTCTCTGGTCCCGGCACTTTTTTTTTGTTCGGTCACATTTCTCCCACCACTATTGCCGGTATAATAACATATCAAAAAATAATATAATACTATTCCGGTGGTCCGATCCAATTTTGGAGGACGTTAAACAATTATTTCAGAGACCGGACAACAACAATATCCCTACAGTTTCCATAGTTCCCCCTGCTGTTCTATATCGCGGAAAATTGGATCCCAAGAAAAATGGTTTTTTTTTTTATCAATTTTTGACGACGCCCGCAGGGCTCTACATTTACATAGGACCTCTCATGTATGTATACGTGTATGTAGGTATGTAGACGAGGAGTGTGTGTACCCTCAGTCCCGCAAGCACGTTCCGATCGCAAATTGAAAAGCCAATTTCGGGTTTGCCTTCTACTCCTTCCTTGAGCGAGCAGCTGCATTGTCGCCGGTCGAAAGGAAACGGGGGACACTAGAACCTTCTATTTAAATACGACACCGGCCCACTGACACACGGGGCCTTTACAGAAATCCTTATAAAATCGAATCCGATCGTCTTGGGAAATCCGTTTCGATCGCTAGTATGGTGTATACCGCCGAATGAACAGTATAAATCTCTCAATTTTACACAAAACTACAAAGTTATTCGGGATAGGGGACGGGGACAAGTTATAATTGAAAATAGGGGAATGTCGCGTAATATCACCCTAGAGACGTACAAGAGTTTTAAACGGTAAATTAAAAAAATAGGACGAAAGAAAAGAATAAGTCTCGGACATAACTATATACGGCACTTTTTAATATCGTCAATACCCGTACAACGCATAGCCTTGTTTGCGAACAATATGCCCCACGTTTCGGTATATTTTTTAATATTGTATTCGGCGAATAAACCGTTTATAAACCGAAACGCCCAGACAGTTTTTCCTTTTTTATTATTATTATTATTATTATTATTATTATTATTATTATTATTATTATTATATTTATATGCATTTTACTTTCTTTCTCCCTCCCTCATCTCTCTCTCACTTTTCCTATCTCGCACTCTCGCCGTCTCCTTCCACATGTTCGCGGCGGTAGGGAAACTATGGGAGAATCGAGGAAATTACTTTTGCCAATTTTACATTACATGGTAGCCATGCCGCGACGCAATAACCGCCAAAAAGTTTGTAATAATATACACTCACGAGGCACCCGGACAAGGGGTAAAAACGTATATTCAATATAACATATACGATATACAATACAATACCAAAATCATAAAATAAAAATAAAAGTACACATTTTTTTATTTTACATATGACGACCACTTCTTGAATATAATAAAACAGTAAAAATAAATGGCGAATTGATGACTATAATTAGGTATACGTATTTTTTGTATTGTACCTAATATGTTTTTTAAAATAGTGAAAAATATGAGATTATATTTATACGGTAACTTAGTATATTTACCAAATTAAAATTATACAGTTTTACTATATTAAATTTAGATTTTGTTAAAAAATTCAGATGACAGTACAAAAACTATTAAGATGTAATAAAACATTAACAGTACCAAGCCGATTTCATGATAGTTAATACATACATTGTATACTTAATCACTTGTGAATCATCATTCTAAAACTAAATAGTCATTTAAATTACGTTTTTGTGACATATTCTAACGAACTCCGTCAAAACTTATAATTAATACATATTTTTCCGTCATTTTTTACTTAAGCTGGTTGCATTCTAAACAACTATACACCATTCTGTGCGTTATGTATATATAATGAGAATTACGAAAGATGCCAAAGAAAACATCTTCAAATAGTTACATTTTTATATAACGTCTTTGCATTAACATAATACAAAAACAAGAAGCAAACAAAATATATATTATTTCTCAGAGTAAGGTTTGTAACATTTTCTTTAACATTAATGTATTAAACATGTTGAAAAGATGATAAATAATATTTACAAATCTTTCAGGTGTTAACAACAGTTGTATTTCCCAAAATAATAGATTTATAATTCATACTTCATATTCAATATTCATAATGGACATAATAAACTGACCACAATAACTGATTACTAAATCTTTCTCAGTACCTTGCGCTCTTGTCCCTAAGGGAAAAAACTTTCTTATTTTAAAGGTGTTGCAATTAAAACACACAAGTTATATTTAATTTGAATGAGTACCTACACATTTTTTGATAATAGGTACCTTAGAGAAGAGATTTTTTGGGGAAAAATTATCCAAAAACATTTTTTCTATCTACGTATATATTATTAGTAATAACTAAAAAATAACAATATTATAAAAAAGAATTACTGATCATGTTAATAAATAATTTTGAAAAAATCGAAAATTTAGTAAATAAATTCATTTTAAATTTTTAACAAATAAATTGCTTACGTATAATGCTGTACCATATGATTGTATAACCATTAACTTATAATAATCCAACATAATATTTTTACGCTTTATCCAATTCAGGTATTTTCAAACCCCAGAAATTATTTCATCATATAATATATAAATGATATATTAATTAAATTGACACCAGAATGTTCTTTTCACAAACACAACCAAAAAATCTCAGAACCCTGCTCGTTTTCTTCGGGTTCTTTTACCCTGCCGGTTGATGGACGATTTAGATTAAATTCAGCCAAACTAAAAACCGATTGACATTGTTCAGAGAAAGAGAAAAAGAGAAATAAAGAGATGTAGAGATAGATAAACATATAGATAGAGAAAGAGAGAGAGAGAGAAACAGAGAACGAGAGATAATGAGAGGTGTGTGTGCGTATGTGAGAGAGAGAGAGAGAAATGTCAGTGAGAAAGATCGCGGACAATACCACCAAACTCCATTAATACGCTTAACGGTGTGGAAGAGAAAGACGAATCACGCGAGTGGTAAGGGACAAAAAAAGCGAAAGAGAGATGACGGGACCAGGCAGAGAGGTGGAAAAAAGGATTCCAATCGAATTTAATTATAAATATTTTTAATTATCACTCTAGCAGCCGTGTAATAATAACACCCGCATGGTCCTCTCGCGTGGATCACACACAAAAGGAGGGAAAATAATTAAAAGCAAATGAAATTAATGATCTTTCCCACATCCTCCTCTATTCGACCCGTTACTCGTGCCGCTCGGAGTAACCGTCCCGCAGACAGATTAGCTAAAAATGATCTGGTTGCAACTTGAACGACATAATTGTGAATATATTACATCTATACCTGTCATAGATAAGCCATCATATTTATAACGTCTATGTGCACATAATATGGGCGTGGTTGGGTATGAATTCGTATAATAGATATTATAGATGCATCGTAAACAGGTAAAAGAGAAAGGGTTTTTATCGTTCATTCAATTTATAGTTGCTCGACAGGAGCACAAAATATATAATTATTACCCCATATACAGACGCTAGACGATTTTGTTTAAGTCTGATAATAATTGATCCATTTGGATTAATCTAAATGAAAATTGTAATTTTGTAGTTTTTATTCGTATTCAGAAACAATATTAATAACACTGATTCCATATACATATCAGGTAACAATGAATTATTTAAGACCAATGAACAACCGTCCAGTATAATATATATATATATATATATAGTTATTTAAGCTGTACCAAACCGAATGGAAAACCATACCTATGAATATTGTATATAGTATAAACTGCGAGTGTCATTAAATTTCTGCCCACGCTCACAGTAAATAAATTGTTATTAACGACGAAAAGGAACCTTTATCGTTGCTATTACAAGATATAGAAGCAATTTTGTACGTACAAAAACCCCGGTATATAATGATGATTTCTGAACAAACTGACCAAACTCTTGAATTCCAACGGCGTGCACGATGGATGTACCGGGCTAGGGTACGACTAATGTTTAAGTACACGACGGATTTCATTTGTCGTGTAACGGGAATTGTTAAGGATTTGTCGATAAATAAAGCATACGTGGCTGTGGAAATTACCTGACCATTTCTAGAAGGAAATAAATGAGAAAACTGACGATCGGATTGTTGATTGGACGACCAGCAAAAGACGCAGGGGGAAAAAACGAGCTACAAGTGTGGCAGGACCAAAAGCAATTACCCTCTACTAGCCACCGCCACATGGTCTTTGTTTTCTCCCTCGCACAGCAACATCGATGTGACGTGTTCACCAAATTTGCTTGAGTTTCCGAAACCTTTTATTTCATCCGGTATTCCTCGATTTCTCTTTTTCTGTCGCACCAAAATCTAATACAGATTTTTTCACATGTATTACATTTATTATGCAGATTTCCTAATCTTGTCGTTCATCAATATTATACACACATTTTTAATGGATCCCTTATAAACTAAAAACTAAATAATTTTGTATCGAAGTAGATAATTTTTGAATTTTTCGAATATACATGAGAAATCATATAACTCTTGTAAAACCTTCTAGAATTTTGCAGTGCATGACATGAGAATCACATGTTTCATAAAACATAAAGCACCGATTAAGTCAAATTTGCACTATAACTTATATAGTTATATAAAAAAAATCCCAAACCATATTAATACTAACATAGAAAAAATGTGTGAACTATCAAGTGATGACTTTTCTATACTATTAACCATAGCTCAAAATATAATACTCAACTCTAGACCTTCTTTAACAAATGGGCTTGTTGATTAGGACAAATTTAGAAATAATCTGGACCAAACTATCAATTTAAAAATATCATTGCAGCAAAATGCATTGTTTAAACTATCCAACAAGTAGCCACTATGGCTGCTTCATCCTCCAAATCCTATTAATTTAATCCTTCTTCAAATTTCCCTTTTAACATAAAACAACTAATCATAATCAAGCGTCGAACTCGATCAAAATGGCAAAGCACTGGATTACCTAGACAATTATTAAATAACTTAACTAATCTTTTAAAAAATAAACTACGTGTCCACAAATTCGAGCAGTCCGAATTATATATTATGAAATATCTCCAACCTAATAATTGTTCACTTTGGAAAGCAACCAAAAAACTAACCAGATACAGGGAAAAAATTTCTTCTCTTAGACAAGAAAACGGATTACTAGCAACAACTGATAAGGAAAAAGCAAATATTTTTGCCTCTCATTAGCCGAAACATTTAAACTACACGAACTCACCACCACAGGTAACAATTTCAATTCCAAAATACATAACTTCATCGCAGCACCACTACCTATGTCACTATCTGCAAAACTAATTTCAAGCACTCATACTAACCTACTCATATCACAAATGTCTACCCTCAGTCTACCTAAAAATCCACCACGCAGACTCATGCGAAAATGGTGTAGAAATCAACTAAATTAAAGAGGTGTAACCAATGGAATGCTTCCTTATCACGATACTTATGTTAATTTAATCTGTTTTTCAAATTTGCTTATTATACTATATTTGTACAGATTGTAAATTTTCTTTTAATAAAAAAAAAAGTTGTATAAAGTATCTTTAATATACGTGTACATTACAACGATATGTAACTACTAGCTTACTATAAAATTTTGTACATACAGTACTTAAGTGTAAACGAGTAACTTTATTCAAGGTTCAATTTTATAAATTATTATAAATAACAATATATAACATTGTTGCACCTACCCAAGATTCAGAGTATAATCTCGAATATGATAATTGCAGATCCTTTATTTCTAGGAACATAAATAAAACCGTTTAATACATTTAACAATCCTTTTCGAATTGAAACACCAACATTAGCGTTTAAGTGTTTGATTTTGTTTTTCTTCTTTCTGCTACCCGTCCCCGTATAGTAATAAAACACTTATCCAAATTCAAGATAGTGTTAATTGACGCTTTTACATTTTTTTCTTTTTTTGTCATACATCAGCACTTATCTCTTAAGTTACAACAATATTTAAACAATACTATTCTGCAACTCTTTCCGCACTCCGGTAGTTTACTACCTAACCACGATCTATTCACTATTAACAAACGGGAAACTAATGCCACTCGCATGCACAGACGGACGAGGTTTTATCCCCGACACCATTAGCATAAAACGGCAATTTTCCATTTTGCCACATAACCGGTCGTAAAGACACCACCGAACGAGAGCTGTTTACTTATTAAAACTCAATTACCCGTTGAATGCACATTTAATTCCGTCAGGCTGCCGCCCGAAATTCAATTACACGTTGCTTCACTGTAACGATGACGATGTGGCGGCGGAAAATAGCAAAAGTAATTTTGACACACGCACACACACACACACACACACACACACACACATAAGTATACGAACGTGAGTGAGTCCGTACAATCAACCAATTACTATTATCATTTATCAGGCTCCAGAAATTGAAGTGTATATATTTTAATGATTGTATATCTAAAATATTTGCCTTTAGAGTTTATTGGTCAAAATTAAACTTTAAAAACATTAGAGAATTCTATTGTTCCGTGATTATAACATAGTTAATATCATATAAGATAAAAAATTTTTATTTTGTTTACAGTAAATTTTAAAATGTTATCAAACATTATAAGAACTTATATATTTTATTACGTTTTAGGTACCTATAAACATAAACGTAAAAAATTGGGGGTGGAGTGCACCTCATTCATAGGATAGGTCATTACAATGGAGCTGTTAAATTTGAATGCAATGATAGGCATCATTGTATACGAATAACGATTCTGAACGGAGATGATATGTTGGTCTAAAATGAGTATATTATAATATAGTATTTTATATTTAAATTGAAATATAATGCAATAGTATGCAATTTCGTAAAAATTTAAATTTAAAACGGTCATAAAATTTTTTTCTTAAAGACCAGTAGAAATTGTTTTATAGCTTTTTGAATCGTAACTTATTTGATAACCTAGTGTTAAAATTTTAATCCTTAAGTATAAATTGAAAAATTTTTATGAATTTTCAACAACAAAATAACTTGCAAATTATCGAGATTTTTACATATTTTATACAAATTTGAAATTTATGGGCTTAAAAAAAAAAATTGAGGTAGAACGATCTCCGATATTTTTTAGTTACGATAAGTATAACTTATAATAAACCTTGTATTAAATCATCAAGAGTTTTCAGATAGCCAAATAAATTTTATAGATATTTCAAAAAAAAAAAAAATTAGAAAAATCGAAAATTTAAATTGTCTATAAATAAGTCAAACTATGTCAAAATACTTTGAAAACTTAACCATGTATAAAAAAAAGCCAATATAAAGATTTAGTGAAAATTTCAAGTGTTTTTCGTTTCTAAGTTAGAGCATTTTAAAAAATGCATTTTGTCAAAACGTGGATTTGCGTAAAATTTCCTGTTTTTTCGTAATTTTTTATCGTTTTTTTTCGACGCTTTTAAAAAGTAATGAAAAAGTTTTATTTTTGACATGCTCAAGTACCATCTACATTCACTTTCCTCTTAGAAAAGTTGCTGTTTAAGAAAACCGATGCACTTTAACTGCCAAAAAGGCGTCAGACACAAAAATATAAAAAAAAAAAAAACACATCATTGTAAAATCAATAAATTCCATCACTCCGTTCAGAATCTAAAATTACTTTTATTAAAAATTAATATTCAAAAAACCTAAATTCTTAACACAAAATTAAACATTTAGGTAATTACATAAAATCTATTGGTTTCGACAAATCTAATTCCTCCATATTCAATATTTATAAATAAACTAATTTAGTTTAGTTAATATTAATAAAGTTATTAATATACCTACTCATAAAATAGTATCAAAATAATAAATTATAAATAATTTTTATAATTTAATTAGGAATTAATGTAGGTAAATAAAACATATCCTCACTGTAAAATTGAATTTTAAGGTGTATATATAATATTACATATGCGTATACACTGTTTTATGTAGGGACGTGTATTATAATATGTATATAATATTTTCGAATAACTATAACTGTCAGCGAGTATTTTTAGAAAAATGATAACACCTCTTATGTTTCTAGTTCATCGAGTTGGCCGTTTTAAATTTACCAATTTACAACTGTTTCTTCCGATTTAAGAAAAAATAATCATATGATTTTCCATACAGCCGTCAATTGGCTTCAATCTTCGTGTATTATGGGCATCTCGTTATGTTCGTCCAAACAGGACCTCGGTCAATCATTGGGTTTATTTTATATATACATTTTTCCTTACTACCCTTCATTCTAAATCACCTATATAGTTGTTGTTCCTCCTTGTTATTGTAAATGGTACAATGTCAAACTCGATGATCTTGGATTTTATCCTTTTCCACGTCGACGTGTTCGTTAGAAGATTAGTAGGAAATTCGACAGTTTGGTGTCATCGAATGCAGAGCCTCCAGTTCTTTTTATTTGATTTTATAGGTATACCCCACTATATTCGTGAATATGTAAATATCTATGTGTACGTCGAGTTTAAAAATCATGCGGTTTATTACATATTAACATTTAGCAACTGATAGCCATTTATAAGGAAAAAAGTGATATAAGGGGGCGTGAAAAGTACGGTAAAAAAAATCCATTAGTAAAATTTCACTATTTCCGTCCGAGGTCAAAATTAATTTACGATAATTGTTTTTTTCTCTCCTATCCCTCCAAACGCGATATATATTTTTTGCACGCCAAGTACTATACTTTACACGGGCATGCTAATTACGTATCGTAATTATTTTTCTTTCTTTCTTTGAGTATTTTTTTTTTTTAATTTCCTGTGTTTAATTAGCCCGCCTTTTCGCAATTGCCACTGTTGCAACGATAATTCTGCCAGTTCTTTTTATTTAAACGGCCCAGTTACTATTATACTATTATTATTATGCCTCGTTAACTCGGCAGTGTATGCGATTATTAAAATAAACAATATAAAATTGTAATCCCGAAATAAAAAATAACATTTGTACAGACTTTTAAATTGGTTATTTTTTCTCCCCTGCAGGAATGTTTCCTCGTTTGGGATTTTTCACTGCGGATGTTTCGATAGAGGCGAAAACTCTAAAGAGACAACATGTCGAATGTATATGCGCAGAAGTATTGAAGAATTTTTATAGCTAAAATAACACCACATGGTGCACATATGTCACGGCAACCGACCACGTCGGAGTCCAGAAAAATAACATTATTGTCGAT
Organism: Chaitophorus viminalis; assembly: GCA_025469195.1. Classification (NCBI taxonomy): domain Eukaryota; kingdom Metazoa; phylum Arthropoda; class Insecta; order Hemiptera; family Aphididae; genus Chaitophorus; species Chaitophorus viminalis. The sequence goes on along the minus strand of JAIPRK010001368.1, from coordinate 9,411 downwards.
CAATCGATGCCAACAGCGGCTATTATTCAGTGAATTGTCGGGTTTTAACAGACTATAACGTAATAATCTTTTAAACCGATATGTTTTTTTCCGTAGGTTATTACGCTACTATTCTATTCAATTTTCAAATAAAAGACCCGAAATCTCAATAATGTTTTTAATTAAATGTAAATAACCTTTTTAAATCGTACTGTAGTGTTATGTCCCTTTTATCATGCGCGCCTAATAAAATATATAACCCTTCAATTGTTGAAGTTCTGAAGGTAAAATTCAAGTAGAAAGTTTTAAAAATGACGTAAGTGAAAATTTGAAATTGAAAAATGTGTACCTAAATATATTGAGATTTTTTGAATGACAGAACAAATTAATTTTAATATTTCATTATTTACTTCTAAACAAAGTTTCTTTTACATTTATAACATATAAATTTAAGTGTATACTACACTATACATATAACACTCTTTAGAGTGTATTCGTTTTATAGACTGAATTGTCAAGTACAACAGAGGGTAGGGTAGATAATAGTAATTCGTAAATTAATCCTGCTGCAGAATTCGTTTTCTCTCATGTCCCTACCTCGTCCTGTACTGTATTCAACCGGAAAACAATGGAACGCCAAAGTAACCCTTTTCTCGGAACAATAACCCTCCCCGCCGCTTACCAATTCGAAATGAAAGGAGGGTCAGGCCGTTTGCCGTTTAATTAAAACTAATCGGCCAGCTCTGATGATCGATTTAAAAGTTTCGCTAGCAATACCCGACATAATTAAAAGTTGTAAAGATAAAAAGTCGTTTTTGCCTCTATAGACTTCTTTTCTCATTTTCTGTCCGCATAACGAATACCAATAAATACAAACACATACAGAATGATTCGTTCATATTACTCAATAATTCTATTTATTGCATTTGTAAAAATTAAAAGGAAGACGTTTGTGGTTCCATTGTGAACCACAATTGATATAGTTTTATCAGCTTCAAATACAGAACAATTGAAAAAATTTGGATAGTTCTAATAAAAAAATTAAATTATCTTTTTATAATAAAATATAAATTTTATATTTTTATATATAAATATATTTTCTATAATTGGTATAGAAAATACTATTCTAATAAATATAAATCATCATAGCTTCGAATCCGTTTTGTTTGAACTTAAAATAAATATAAACTATACCTACACAAAATAATATACATGTATTAGTACGTTTTTATTTAAGGTATTTGATTTATCATCGTGAAGAACAAGGAATTTATTAATACAGCCAAGATCTCAAACAAATCGCTCTGTATACACATATAAGTTCGTCGACACAGGGAGAGAGGTAATTTACATTCTAATTAAATCAGACCCCCTTCCCTCGGCATTACGAGCCCCTCCGCCTCGTTCGGCCGTCAACGTCGCCCGGGTAACTTCTGTAGTTATTATATTTAATTGGGTTCTTCTAGCTAAATAAACTAAGTAACTTCACTTTCAGGGCTGGGAATCGGAAGGAAAGGGAGAAAATACCTTTGGCTAATGAGGTTCCCGAAACAGTAGAAACTGCAAGGTCGGGTTAGGTTTGTTTACTGGATTAAAAATAACTACAAACGATCCAAAATAGAAAGAAGAGCACGACGAAAGCTTTTGTGTATGGTATAAGTCAGTGCAGACTCCAGACAAAATAACAGTTGCTCTTTATTTTTGGCCATGCAGTACAAAAAAAAAAAAAAATACACTAGTAGAGATCGTTTGTCCAAACATTCCTTCAAGGGATTCCAGTTTTTCTCGGGGACTAAAAGTTGATCCGTATAGAGAATAATATATAAAGGCTTGATAAGACGAAATCAGAATGTATTAGTGGTTTAGCAATTTTACAATACTAAATTCAATGTTAATTCGTGTTCAACAGAAATCAAATAAAAAATTTGCTGTACAGTGGGAGGGAAGTGTACTTCGTTTATAGGATAGGTCATTATTACAGTGGATTTGTTAAATTTGAATGCAATGATTGATATCATTGTATACGAATAACAGTTCTGAACGGAGTTAATATGTTTATCTAAAATGTGTATATAATAATATAGTATTTTATATTTAAATTGAATTATAATGCAATTTCGTAAAAATTTAAATTTCAAACAGTCATAAAATTTTTTTCTTTAAGTCCAGTAGAAATTTTTTTATATTTTTTTGGAAATTAGCTTATGGACAACCTAGTGTTAAAATTTTGAACCTTAAGTATAAACAGAAAATTTTTTACGAATTTTCAACTACAAAATAACTTGCAAATTATCGTGATTTTAACATATTTTATACAAATTTGAACTTTATGGGCTTATAAAAAAAATTTGAGTGAAATCATCTCCGATATTTTTTAGTTACAATTAGTATAACTTATAATTAATCCTTTAATACATTTTCAAGAGTTAAGAGTTTTCGGACGGCCAAAAAATGTTATAGATATTTTTAAAAAAAAACTTACAAAAATTGAAAATTTAAATTATCTATAAATAAGTCAAAATATGTCAAAATACTTTGAAAACTTAACCATATATAGACAATGCCAATATAAAGATTTGGTGAAAATTTCAAGTTGTTACGGTTTTTCGTTTTTGAGTTAGAGCATTTTAAAAAAAAATGTATTTTGTAGAAACGTGAATTTGCGTAAAATTTCCCGGTTTTTCGTAATTATTTTATCGTTTTTTTTCGATTTTTTTAAAAAGCAATGAAAAAGTGGGATTTTTGACTTGCCCAAGTACCATCTACATTCACTTTCCTTTCAGAAAAGTTGCTGTTTAAGAAAATCAAAGCATTTTTACTACCAAAAATCGTGTCCTCAGACACAAAAAAAAAATAAATAAAAAAAAACAACACATCATTGTAAAACCAATAGATTCCTTCACTCCGTTCAGAATCTAATATGATTGTTGTACATTAAAATATACTTGTATGTAAGCTGGATTTTGACCGAATCCATTATGCAATCGACCGTTCTCTATATGGGTACATATCATATTAGGGAAGTATTATATTTTTCAATGTACACACACGTTTCTTCACAGTGTAAATAAAAAAGATAAGTAAATTTCGGATCACTCCTTTTAGACGTTTTACGGTATTCCACGTATAGGTACACACAACTTATGTACGTAATTCATTAAAAATTTAAGTACGACAGTTAAATAATAGACATTTATATTGTTTTGTGTTTTAGTAAATTATCTATGTAGTGACATGACTATTATGTTTGTTTTATAACGATTTTAATTAATTTTATACGATTTGCAAACAAATTAAATTGCTTTGTAAATATTAATGGAAAATAATCATACATTTATTTAATATTATTTTTTCTTTTTTTTTTTTGGCTGATAAAAAAACAAATTAAATTGTACGTAGGTACGTTTTCCCTGTATAACACATAATCAATTATTATAATGGAATATTATTATTATTCTTAAACAGTGTTAAATATAATGTTAACAGAATTCATATTATCCGACTATTAATTATTCATTTGGATACGCAAATGATCGTTTGTAAAATGCATTTTTAACCCACTCACTCTTGCACACAAACACACATAAGTGCGCTCAACATATAACACATTTAAATACATCATATTTACGGCGAAACGAATATACGAAAACACGACAGTTGGTTGTATCAGTATCATCTCAAAAGCAATTTCATTAAAGAATCGGGAAAGATAACGTACGCGTACCTAAATATAATATACAAATTAGAATATTCAGAAAAAACTTAAACCTCAAATAAACCCCATTTGTTCATATTATAATTATCGTCAGAAACTTGACGTGTAAGTAAAGAAGTACCTATATGTGAAGAATTATATCAAGTACAGAGAGAAATTGTATGATCAATGATCATAATATTATAGTCGTAGGTGGGTATATATGGTGTCGGCACAGTTGCGGTTGGGACATTTGTGGTCGTCACCTTTTTCGTGCCATTTGCGGTCAATTTATTTCCATCTACCTAAGTCTATGTATATTATGTGCTGTAATATATGAAAAATGTCCTTCACACTTATCCAAACTTAGGACTGGCTTAATATTATTTTTATAAATTATTAACAAATAATTGTTGAATAGAAACAATACACTATAATATAGTACCTATTAAATAACCTAACCAGTTTCAAATACTGTAAAAATACGAGTGCTTCACGCCAGTGAATGCGATTGGCATCCGTGTTAATCCGCATGCACTGGAACTTGTAATTATTATCCGTGACTCGGATCGCGCGCAATCATATTTATCACATTATTTTATTATTCAACTATTTACTTTGCCCTGTACCCTATCCGACGTGGTTTTTCATAACAAATCGGAGGATTTTTTCGATTTAAGTTGCTCAGTGAGCTCGCGCAACGAGCGAGTGAGGAGGCCAAAGACCTATTCCGGTAGTTATTTACTCTGCCCTTTTACCTATCCGACGTGGTTTTTCATAACAAATCGAGGGTTTTTAAACATTTAAACACTTAAACAAATTTGAATTAAATTTGAATAATAAAATAATGTGATGAATATGTTGAGAAGTTGAGATTATGTAATATGAGATAATGATAATGATTGCGCGCGATCCGAGTCACGGATAATAATTACAAGTCCCAGCGCATGCGCATTAACGGGGATGCCAATCTAATTCACTGGCGTGAACCACTCGTGTAAAAATTATAATTTTATTATTATTAGATATTATTATATACTGAGTTGTGGTAATTTGGAATTTTATGAGTATCATTATCGCTTGGCAGTATCTTAATATTTGTACTATTGTGTTCAAAAGTTATTAATTAATGTTATTCGATGTAGCCACTTGGTTGGCATTATAGCAATAATATTTGCTGGCGGTTTCGTCGATAATCAATGTAATTTAAATCGATTTCAATCAATTATTTATTGACAAATATAATATATAATTGTAAAAATATATTTGAATAATTCATTATAATAATATAATATTATATAAAGATAAAATATTAAACTTTTAAACACGCCAGTAAAAATACTGCCAGTCCTAAGCCTGGATAAGTGCGAAGGAAAGTTTTAATATTATAGCATATTAAATTATTATACTTAATATAACATAATATACATAGACACTCAGATAGACAGAAATAAATTGACTGTAAATGGCACGAAAAGTTGACTGCAAATATCCCGGAACTGATATATATTTACTCTTCTATGTATTATACAACAAGGAGAAAAATCGCGACTTATCGTGTCCGATAACCAACACCAGCGCGCGTCAGGATGATGTGCGATGGCCGATGGGCCGCGACGGTAATATTAGTTATTAGTTATTACTTATTAGTTATTACCAATGCTAATAATAACAATTTATTAATCTTCTGTCTTCACCGTCGTCGTTGGGCCTCCTATACGTATAATATCGTATGATATGCACAAACGCACGGGGCGCGCGTGCAACGAGAATATAGATAAATAGCCGACGGGCGCGTATATACGCTCACACACACCCCACACACACACACACACACACACACACACACACACACACACACACACACACACTCGTACAGCGAAATTGAACTCGGCCACCGGCGATATCGGCCGCCGCCACATCGAGTACGCACGCGCGTTTCGCCGGTTAATTGTTTTGCGCGCGGGGGTAATTTATACCGATTGTCTAACCGGCGGGCACCAACAATGTGTTTAATTAATTCCCGGTATTTCGTAATTATACGCGCGCGCGCACGCCTCGCACGCACTCGCAACAGCTCCGCACGCACACAATCCGTGTAATTGCGTTTTCGCACCTCCCCCCCACTCACTGCCGCGTAGACCCACTGCTGAGTCCGGGGCGGTGGTTATTAAAATTTCTCGCTCCCTCTAGCTGCCCATATACGCGCTCGCGCGCGCGCACACACACACACACACACACACACACACACACACACACACAACGACGTATACTACATTATATATATATATATATATAATTCCTATATACCAACACTGACTACCATCACACTGCTGCGACGGCGGCTGGGCTACTGGGAGTGCAATCCTCGAGCACATTCGCACAATAGGCTCTTTGATTTCACTCGCACAAAATATATACGTAGGTACATCATCCGCGTACATAAATACTCGCCCTATATACTATTATAATAAATTATAATAATATAATATAGTATTATTCGTGATCGTATTTATGATATTATAAACTTTATACGTAACATAATATGTCCTTTTCCGTCATCACCGTTTTACATAATATAAATATAGGTAGGTACACTCTGTCACCCATCGTGCACACGCACGTACGGGACGGGGACGGAGCATCATCATCAGCTCGGCGCGTAATTAGGGACCTTTTGTGTCTGTGTACGCGGGTTATACGGGTACACGCGCGTGTACGTGTGCGCAACGCTGCGCTCGTGAGCTGCACGAGGGATAACGAACACGCATTCAAAAGAAAAAAAAATAAAAATAAGAGGGAAACAATTTGGATTCTTTTATCGCGTTGCATCGGTGCGGCGTGGTCTCGTATGAACTGTGCAGACTTCGGCTTCTTTTTAACGATATAAATATATAATATAATCATTTCATACGCCGTATTATTATTATTATACGTATATTTGTACGTCCGCACAGTCATATGTAATACAATAATAATATATCACATACGTGTATCGCCGGCACCGGGGGCCATATCTGGAACTTGCAAAAAAAAAAAAAAATAGATTTTCTCTTACGACAACCGGACGATGACGATACGCCACTGATTTTCACTTGTTTGACACTTTTTCTCTCTTTTCGGGGTACCTCGTCGAATATAATTTTCACGACAGATGTTGGACGCGATCCGCCCACGACGACGCGAGAAACATTTTAACAGATTTGGCAATGCGTTTACGACAAACGCACCATGCGTTGTTGTTGTTGTGCCGCATTTGCCAAAAATGCCTTCCAACAAACGATGATGATAATGATAATAATAATAACTGCATCTATAACATCCATACCGTACAATGGATACAAAGCCATTCGTTGTAAAGTACACTGCAGAAACCACGTGATAAAATTTAAACGGCCATGTTCTGAAATTCAGAATCTGAATACGTTAGTTTTTAAATACGATTACCAACACTTTATAATTTATATTATATATACTAGTTTTGCGAAGACAATCTAAACCTCATTAAGTTATAAATCATAATATAATATATTAGTATTTATATATATATATATATATATATATATATATATATATTGTTGATATTACAATAGTATATGATCGTTCAAAGGTTTGAATAAAAAATTTCGTGTAAGAAAGAAAATCGTGTAGAGTGAAATTATTATTTAGTTACCTCACCTATTATATGGTACTATTAATGTTTATTATACCTGTTAACGCATTATTTTGAACTACAGTATATGTTAGTGAATAATACATCGTAAATTCATAAAACATAATGGGAAAAAACCTGTTCTCGAGTCCACCGTTTAAATTAACGAGTCAACGAAAAAACTATTATCACGTACTTTTAATTTTAAAGCAAAATTTTACAATTACAACACAAGAACGTTTTATATTAATAAATATTTATTTTAAATAAATAAATAAATATTATTTTTCAGCTGCTGGTACTGTTCGCCATAATACACACCTATGGTGTGCGAGCGTTTAACTCTAAAAACCCGTTAATACTCGAATAGATTAAAATAAAATTAAAATGCTGTAAAATGTGTGTCTGCATATCGATTTGACGTTTTTTACGGTGGATTATCGGTTATGAAATCCAGAATTACGAGCAATTAACTACTGATGCGTAAATTATATTTTAGTTTATTACCGGGGTGTAATTTCTACGGTATAATGACTATAATATGATAAATTTCTGACAAGTAAGTACATCGTATTGGTATACGGAGACGTATACTTGTACATATCAATACACGAGATCCATACCATCGTATAATAAACGAAATATGTACATCCTACGAGGTTTTAGAGATAATAATTTTTTCTTACTAATAAAACACTAACAGACAACAGTCATCCTTGTACTTGTCCAATAATTCGACAAAAGTGTCTAACCTTTAAGGTACAAATACACAAGCATCATGTACTAGCGTTTTACCACCACAGTGTAAGACGGTGATATAATGCTTGTACATAGTAAGATAAACTACCGCAGTATTTTCAATTTTTCAATTGTGTGATAATGTAATAAATACCGTGCAACCCCACATGGTAACAATGGTCACAATGAGTTCACATATGGTTCTAAAGTTTTCAATTGAATTTGGATCCAGCATGTTACCAATACTGGTTACACGGATACACGGAACCCGGTGATAAAGTAATAGTACCACAAAAAGTGACGTAGTTATAATTACTAATTTTTTTTTACACGTGAACACCTCAAATGAGGCGTACAACACACGGCGGGCGCGCATATTAACAGTAATCTCAACAGCGTGACGTGTAGCCGCCGGGCCATGGTAATGAGTTTTTGTATTTTCCCCTCTGCATACACAGGAGACCGTAAAGCCGTGATTGCTTTTTAGTGATTTCATATACGGTACGATTCTGTTATTACAATAATATGACGATGACGCCTGATGGCTCGTGTACAACGACAACAACATCACGTGTAATAATTGTTTTAAACGTAATATTACCTGAAGAAGAGCAAACAAACTGCAGCTGTGCGGTGTTGACACTGGTCTGAGACGACGAAGAAATTTTCACGCGACTACGATATAGTATTGTTTCTTCTTTTCGGACCCGATTGGTAGATAAAATGTTTACCAAAATCAACGGGCGTGTTAACGCGCACTCGCACGCATGGACATAAATTATCGTTGTTCAACACGAAGGTAAACGGAAAAAAGATAGAAATAAGATGTATAGTAAAAAAAAAACTAAGATTAGACGTGCGACGCGCGAGAACCAACGACGAACGCATGCAAGGACCCCGGGATACACTGAAAAATGCAAGGGACAACGTCACCAATGTGCATGCAGGGCGCCGAGGTGCCAGACTGACAGACGTCGGCGGTGTGCATGGCCGAAAGGTGGCCGTGTTCCCGCGCAAACCGCTTCGGTTCGCGTCGCCAACAGTGATCGGACCGCATCGTCGACCGGCGCGCTGATCCGGCACGCCGTCGCCAACCGTTTTATTATCATTATTACTGTTATTATTATTATTATTATTAGTAGTAGTAGTAGTAGTAGTAGTATAGTAGTACACTATCGTCGACGTCGCATAGACGATATATTATATATATATATTTATATATAGGGAACGGATTTTATTGTAAATACATATTTTTATTGGAATGAGATATTTTTAATCTGATGAAAAATGTGCACGATTCAGATCATTCTTATTAAAATAAGCCAAATTTTATTTTACATATTTTTAC
>JAIPRK010001367.1:0-72101 GCA_025469195.1 Chaitophorus viminalis | reverse complement strand
GGATTTAACAGGCAGACGAGCTGGCTGGAGCGACGAGGCGACGTCGTTAATTTTTCGGGGAACTACACAACCGCCAAAAATAGAATGCAAGTGAATAACGTATTAATATTGTATGCAAAAACCATACCAGCGTATATGGGTCTAATGTATTAAAAGAAAAAATAATTAAATAATATTATAAAGTATAAATACTATAAATAACATTTTATTGTTCCATTCAACAATTTTACATGAAAAAAAATAAATGATACTTATGTACATTTTTTTTTTTTGCTCATCAACTTGACTTTTTATTGTATCTATGAAAGCGGGGCCTGTCCAACTGTGGTGATAGCGCAGGGCCCGGAGCATGGGCCCCTGCTCGCCCTGCCCTAGGGACGGCCCTGTATAGATATTCCATGAATGTATAATATATGTTTTAGGTATGCATGTATAAATTGTAGGTATTGTAGGTTTAAATATGAAATTAAAAGTAATCTAAATTGAAACTTATAATTATATAATATTCATGTCTACGTGAAACAACAAAATACGTATTAATAATCACTGACATTTACAAGTCTTTAGGAATACTTAAAATTTAAAAAAAAATATAACACACCTATAATATAGATATTATATCAATCTAAGTAATTACAGGCATAACGATAGTTAAGCAATAATTATTCACGAATTTGTAGATAACTTCAAGTGAGTTGAAAAATAACCATTCTTATTTTTTGTAACATTATACTTTCTTGTAAGTTATTGAAATAGTTATATCCACATCGATATACATACAGGTAGTACTACAATTTAACTAAATAATATACCAAAAATAGTAGTATAAAATTTAAAATTAACAGAATCGTTCAAATATTTAGTGTTTATATTCCACCCACTACTTTGGCCAATTCAAAAATTTTATTATAAACATATAAACTATATATTGTGTTTGATTGTGATTTTGAAATAATAAAACATTTGAAATTATACAACCACATTGATGTAAAGTAAATTGAAACCCCAAAGTAACCCTTAGTTTTGTGTTGTAAAATATGTTGTGAATGCCCAATAACTAAACTTTTTCTTTCAATTATCCTCTTAAATAATCAATTCTTTTAATGTACAGTAGATAAGTTATTATTTTTATTTTTTATTTTCTTCTGTGCATATATAATTTAAATATAAAAATTCAAAAGTAATGCCATTAAGATAAATATACGATTTGTAATATAAAAATTACAGTAATAACAACTGAATACACATATATTACTTACTCTAAATTAATGTTGTATACTAAATATCTGCCAACTTAAAAATAATATAATTTAGAATATTCAATAAATTTAGACCTTTATGTAGCATAGAGGTGTTTACTAGTTGGTAGATAACTGTTTTCTCGGAAAATTCATGTGCGATTTACATAATTATTTAAAACACTAGAATTATGATACTATAAACATAATTTTAATAGAATTATAATATAATTAATTTAATTGCTGAAACAGTATAAAATAAAATATTTTAACATAAATAAACGTATCGTATAAGTTATTTGAACTGTGGCTTACAACTTTTACTCGGGATAAAAATAATTACTATTTATGACTATTCCAGTCATCTTTATAATCTATTAGTTATTACATAATGATAAAATATTTTTTATACACATTTATAGTAATTAATTGATCGGTAATTAAAAATTAATTGTTGCATAAATACAATAAATAAATACATTAATAAATGCAAATTGTAATCAAATCTCTATAGAAATCGATTGCCCGTAACTATTTTGTAAAAAGTGTGAATGTTTTTTGTTAAAGAGTGAATCCTTTTGATTATAAATATGCAAAAACATGCAAAATAAAACTTTACGTATTTAATCATAGTATCTTGAAATTAATTTCTATGCCATTTAGCATTTAATACAACCCAGCACAGCTTTACTGATATGCAATTGAAACTTACAATATAAACTTACCAGTTCTGATTATAATTATCAATCAATTATAACATAATACAAAGAAAACATTTCAATTAACAAATAATTTGATTGATTGATATTAAGCTACAGTAATGTATAATAATAATTAGTTACTATAAGTCTATAACTATTATATTAAGCTAGGCACTATTGATATTATAATTATATAAATTACAAATACATTGAAATTACAAAATATGGAATTTTAGCATGATTGTTTGTTTCTTATTATAAATTATTAAAATGTTATGTATAACTATGTAGGTATAACTATACTATTTTTAAAGTTATTACCAAAATATTATCTTTGATTATATATTATTAATAATATCATTTCCATGTATACTATTCAAATTATAATTCAGTTGTATTTATATTCAATGTATATTTTGTTTTATATTGGTTGTAATGAAATAAATATATTATATTGGGTATACGTAACAATATACTTGGATCTTATTTCATAGTTACCTTCAATTCAAGCACCGACTTAAAAATAATTTAATAATATTATATTATAGTAGTATAGTAATTTTAAGTAATGAAATAAAATTATAAAACATAATGAGTATTAATATTAATTTAACAATTAATAACAACTTTTAACCCGATGAACAAAAATTAGTTTTTGTTTTCGAGATTAATTATCTGCGCAAGAATGATTTATAACGTTAATGTTCGAAATTTATCAAATAAATTAAAGGCATTAATAACTAAACTTTTAAAACGTACCTACGTACAAATATTTTTTATGAAATTTATTAAGTTTCTTCCCTTTTTTTGAGTAAATCTACGACTCGATTATCAAATTTTTCTTATAAACTGATAATATTTGGTGTTAACCATTTTGACATACAAATACATTTTATTATTTAAAAATAAGTTTGTTAAAAAATAATATAATTTAGTCTAATGGGCCACCAACATGATTAGTGCCATATATAAATACAATTTAGCTACGTACATACTAAAATTACCAAAATTTAGTACATTTATTGTTGATTATTTTCTTAACTAATTTTTTTCTGTTTTAGTTTCTGAACGGAGTGAACGTATTGATTTTACAATGATGTGTTTTTTTTTATTTTTTTTTTTTTTTTGTGCCTGATGACACCTATTTGGGCAATAAAAATGCTTTGATTTCTTAAAAGGCAACTTTACTGAAAGAAAAGTGAATATGTATGATATTTGTGCATGTCAAAAGTTAAACATTTTCAATACTTTTCAAAAACGTTAGGAAAAACCATAAAAAAATTACGGAAAACATGAATTTTTATGCAAAACCACTTATTTGACAAAATCATTTTTTTTTAAATGCTCTAACTTAAAAATGAAAAACTGCAAATACTTGAAATTTTCACCAAACATTTTTATTAGCATTTTATATACGTAGTTAAGTTTTCAAAGTATTTTTACTTATTGTGACTTATTTATAGACAGTTGAAATTATCGATTTTTTAAATATTGATATAATAAATTTGGCTGTCAAAAAATTCTTGAACATTTAATATAAGGTTTATTATAAGTTGTGATTATCACTTTTATTAAAAATTGAAAATTTTTTAACACAAATTTTTTTATCAGCCCCCAAAATTCAAATTCTTATAAAATATAAAAAATCTGCCATAATTTGTATATTATTTTATAGTTAAATATTCATAAGGTTTTTGGTATTTATACTGAAGGTTTAAAATTTTAACACTAGGTTATCTGCAATGAGTTTTTCTTCAAATAACAATAAAAAAAAACTCTAATGGACTTTTAAAAAAAATGTTTACTAACGTCTGAAATTAAAATTTTTACAAAAATGCATAAAATTAAGAATAAATTAAAAAGATTTATTCTTAAACAATTTTAAATATTTATTATTATTCAAAAAGTATAAGCCGTAGAAACTTAAAACTTTTATTAGTTTTTTAGATTGGTATTTTCTGAAAACAAATTTCTTTCCATAATACTATATTGATTTTAAAGCAATTTATAGGTAATTAAAATATTCGATTTTTATAAGTTATATTTTATGATTATTGAAAAAAAAATTTCACTAGGAACAAATACTTGAAAATTTTAAAGAAGATATTAAAAAAAGCCGCCTCTGATTTTCAGTAACTATGACAACCAAAATAACAACTAAATACCTATGATACTGTTGCTGATGTATATCCGAAAAACGTTCCTTATCTCACTAATACTTGCGCGCATTCGATTATAAAATCATATTGCGTTAGCAATTGCTTCTTCAGGTATTGCCACTTTGATTGATGGTGGTGATCAAATTTTTTTATAGTTTTGGATTTCATATATTTTATATATCTGTAATTCAATGGTATAATCAACTTACACATTAGAAAAACAAATAGAATTCTGTATAAAATCTTTATTGTGACATAGAATCTAGATCATGATTATAGCCTAATAGCCTATATATGTAACGGCTATGAGACAAATGAAATAAATTGGTTTTGATTACAAATAATATAAAATTCTGGATGACCACCAACCGTAACGCTATAAAAACACTACTTTTTACTTATTTTACTAAAACATCACTGAGTTACATGATTTGTTTTAACAGAATAAAATAGTGTACTTTTGTAATTTTATCCAAGCAACAATTTCCAAAGTAAAATTAACATAGGAAATGTGTTAACTTTTTCAAACATATAAATACGGTAACATAAACTTAAATAATTCATAAGCAATATTGCGCAAAAATATTAACTAACTGTAATGTTACGAAGAAGTTTAGCTATCTTATTTAGGTATTTTTAAATCTTTGTAAGCATAATGTACAACAATATTATAATATACTTAAAATCTTTACCATTTAGACAAGTAGGGTATTACTTACGTAGTTACGTACATACGAATACGAGTACAACACGCTTAAATTCAAAATTAAGCCTCTAGGCTCTCATTATTCTGTAGTGACGTAGTGTTTAATAAATTAATTTTCGTTTGAAGATATAATGTAATTCTAATAATTGATTAAATGATTAATACTCAAGAAAATAAATATTTTAATTATGAAATACAAAAATAGTCGAAAACAATTATAAAAGAGGGTTTTTTTGGTTAACCATTACTCAATACTCAATAAGGAGAAGATTTTGAATGCTTGAACGCTACTCAGTTGATTATTTTTATTTTTGAAGTTTTAAATTTAATATAAACAATATTGTATTCGTATGCAGTATGTCTAAAATTTATCGCAATAGTGCATTATAAATTATAAACTATAATTATAATCATCATGACACCAACTATTATACATAATGTAATCTATAGCCATTTTTAGTTATAATTATTTTGGATATTATGGTGAGGGATTAAAATTAGATTTTAAATCCTAAAAGTACAAATGACACGTTTAAATCAATGTTTGAATGGGGCGGGCGGGTGAAATCCCTCACGCGCTTGTGTTACAGCTTACAATATGTAATAGGAATTTAAGCCCCCTTGCTATTCTCATCTAATTTGTACTTATATGAACTTTTGGAAGAGTATACTCTATACTCATATTTTGAATGTTCGTGCAAAATTAATCACATGACATATAAATATTTAATTCAGTTGACATATATTTTTATTCCATGCAACTAGAACACCTTACTAAAGCCAATTATAATTTATACACAATGACAATTTAAGATTGTTGTTTTTTAATTGATTTAGAATAAACTAACAAGTGAAATGTAAACTCATTTTCACAAATAAAAAATAAATTATTAACTATTTAAATTATTATACTCTCTTTAATGTTATATTTATCTAAAAATAGTTTTCAAATAATTAATTAAAATATAATATGTTTATAATTTACATATTAAACATAGGTAATATGTATAAATATGTATGAAAATTGATTCAGTTTTACTGATTCTCCACTTTCGAGTTTTGGATTCTTAGACAATTTTTAGAGAATTTTTTTGTTTACGTTTGTGAATCATTTTACAGCAGCCAACGAGGCCACAGGTTCTATTTTTATGGAAAATATTGCAGATTCTTAATAAAATTAAAACTGAAAAGTGGGGACAAGTTGAAACCAAACTTCCCTATTTTTAATTTAAAATCCAGATAAAGTGTATTTGTTCGAAAATATTTAAATTCAAGGATTCAGTGAATTAACATAATATAATCCAAAAAATATATACATTAAAATAACCATATACCAATCAGAATACATTTTTACTAACAATGATACTTTTTTATATACATAAAATAAAACGCATAAAAATTCTGCTCTGTTAAACCTATCATGTTTTACTATAATATTATTAATATTATTATGGTTCAGCCGCGATTATACTCGTATATAGTACGACGGCGCGATCTGCCGACAATTTAATAAGCTAATACAATGCCGCGAAGTCCGTTCGAGGTCGCACAGTGACTTACCGATGGTAGACAAAACATAATACCATAATATTATTATTAAAGATATTTTATTTGAAAATCGAAAATACACCAGCAAACTAAAAGCAAACTAAAAGATTAGTTTCAAAATAATTAATAATTTATTGACTATCATTTATACCAACCATTAGTTTGTTGATCAATGATCATATTATTATACATATAATTATACATATAATTATACAAATAAATAGTTGGCACGAATTTAGATGTCTTTAAGCAAAAACAATATTTCAATCGGGTAATCATAATAATAAATCATAGTCGGAAAATATTATGCCTTTCAATTTAAATACATTATTATCCAATCCAACGAAATACCTATAAGTATTCACTTTTTTAATCAATTGTACTATCCACTTTGTGGTTTCATAGTGAAATAATTTAATGATGAAAATAATAAAGAACATAATATTATCATAATTATCTTGTTTTAAATCGAGTAACATTGTACGAGTTATATTTCATTTTTAACGGCTCTGAGTATAGGCCATATAATTTAAATTATTTACAACTTATGCTATATAAGCCTACAACAATACTGAAACGTCATACGCGAAATATTTTTAATTTCCATCATTCACGATACAAACATAAATAACAAAACAAAATTGAAAATAAACTTAAAGAATATAATTTATATTATTTGTTGTTACAATCCCAATTATAATAAGCATTGATCAAAAGTAAATTGATTTTATTGCGATTAAATTTATTTACAATTGAAACTGATTAAACTAAACAATCTTGTCACATGTCACATCAAAATTGGTTTTTTTCTTTCATTATTTGCCCTTAAATGTTTACTATACGAAGACTTGCTACACCGATTTTCAGTGCCAGAAAAAAAGCACATGTCTAACAGAATTAAAATTATAAACTAATATTGGAAAAAATTGTGTGCGCCATAATTTAACTAGACTAGATTTTCCTCGTCAAATCGTTGCATTTAGTTAACCGTATTTATGCTAATGAATCCGTTTGTTCAGTTTGTTGTCTGAAATTGTAATGATTTTAAATAGGTACTTCAAGTATATGTATATAATATATATGTAAAATAGATAAAAAAATGTGGTTTATTATCATAACTTGAAAATATTATATTATTTTTCTCGATCAAATTTTAAGATTTTAATAATATTATATTAAAGTGGCTGAAGCAACCTATATTTTTCATGCATTTAGAACAATAAGCTGAAATAAAATTCACCTGTAGTTCTAGTTGTTCGATTTTGATTTTAAAAGAATGTTTAAATGTTTTAACCTCTTTACAATGTTTTGTAGGAATTCACAATTTTATAATTTATTCTTAATTATTCATTAGTTCATTGCCTTATATGTTAATTTATTTAGAAAATATAAAAATTTGAATTAATTTTTTTAATAAACTTGAACTAAAATTAAAAATCGGATAACCAGAACTAAGTGAATTTTATTCCATCTTTTACCTCTTCGAAAAAAAAAAACTGTTTCACCTGTTGTTCGTTGAGTAGTTCATGCGCGTATGAGAATTAATGTGTATTCGAAATGGCGATAGTAGGCATAGCGACCGCGACAGATTAGTGTAATGTGTAATAACGATAACGCGATAACCGATTTCACACGTTCATTTACTAGTTTACTACCCACTGTTGATTATAAATATTATTATATTAATTATTTCACGTCACCAAAAAAACCGAGCAGTGAGCAATCTATAGCATTTATAATCATAAATCAATGCTACCCACACATGGACACGGTCAAAATGCACGTGTAATATGAATTGCCTAAATATCATTCCTTAAAAACATGCTGATGTTAATTAAAGTTATATTATGTTTTATTAGTTAATTCATGTTTAGATGTTATTTATGGTTTACTAATGTTGTTCACACCTATTACCTAATATAACTCCCTACCTTCACCACAAGCATGCTTACAGGAGATAGATATTTATTGTAACAAAATACGTAGATTTCGTATTTAATGTATACCATGTATGCTATTTTATTGCAATACATTTTTTTTAAAAAAAAAATAAATAAATGAACGGTACGCTCCAGCACCCTTGAGAATATTTAATATAATATTATGTGTCAGCTGACAGTGTTACTCAAAGGATGTCTGCGAATAGTTACTGCGAATCGAGGGATAGCCGGCAGTAGGGGTTAACCTGGTAACCGGTAGTCGGCCCAATGCAGCCGTGGTACATAATATGTAAGTTGTAGTGCACTATAATGCGGCGGCGCGAGGGTAAAACGGACGTTTTCGACGCGCGATCGTCGCATGCAACACAACGTACACGGCGCAATGACGTCGCCATGATGGAGTTTTTTTTCTCTCCCTCTTATCAAACACCGCCGTCGACTCGATTTTGCGCGCTACGTTATCGATACTAGACAATCGTCAGTCAGTCAGCAGTCTCTCGATAGTCGTCCGACATATATTTTCGCGGACCGATCGCGCAAAAATAATAAAAAAAAACTCGAACGCTCTTCTCGTATCCTGTCTTCTTCCATCCAGACCGTCGCCGTCCCCGAAATCGATTCATTTGCGAATTTTTCCTGCGCCGTCCGTCGAAAATCGATCGTTACCCGGTCCGCGCACAATCGCCGCAGTTGTTACGGGCCGTCGATCGCTTGAGCGCGGTTCCGTGTGTTGTTCAGACGTTCAGTGCGTTTCGATTGTGCTTTTCGTGTTGTCGCGTGTTCGTTTTCGGTCGTTGTGTTTGAGGAGGAAAAATAAAAAAATACATTATTCACACATCCTCTTCGCGAATCTTTTCATGTCGCGTTCCCCGAGTGCGATCACCCGACAACGACGTAGATACGCGTTAAAGTGATATCAATCCACCGGAAGTCGTGCCCTGTGGCCTGCGAGAAGCTTTCATGGTAAGTTGTATTTGTGTTGTATGAATGGAGATGATAATGGACACCAGTGTGCCTCGCCGTTGTATGTATGTAACCCGACGGAAATTATTGCGCGTGTCTAGATTCTTGAACCTTTCGTGTGTCCTATGTTTCTCGAGGGCTAGGTCACCGCAGCTTCATATGTAGAATCTTGCATTAAGATTCTGGATGTTGTAGGGCTATTCAAGACAATATGAAGAGATCGAATGAGTTTTTTTTTCGTCATAATTACAACCACCGTCGTTAAAAAATGTATGTTCATCACTTGTTTAACATTTTAATGATGGGAGGAATTTTAGCCTAGAACTTTTGCATTGTTATTGATACCAAAAGTGTCCTGAAATGTTAACGTTCGGTCATTAGAATTTACTTGATAATGTTCTTAGGCTTTTAAGTGAAGTATTATTTTTGGCTATTATCCAATACTTCATCGGCAGCTTAAGTTACATACATCTGATTGGTTTTTATCTCGGTTTTTACTGTGTTATCCAACATCAGTGTTATGCTGTGATTATTTTTGATTTGTTACTCTCATATGAATTTAATTTATTGACAATTTTGATTAACTTACAGCCCAACATAATATATAGATATCCATAATATATTTATTTATATAAGTGATCAAGTTGTAGAGTGTCGCTGCTTTTTTCATGCGTGTTTTAATCATTGAATTATACCTCATACTGACTTAATGTATTAATTACAAATTGTTTGTTTTATTAATAAAAATTTGGAAAAAAAAATTATTTATAAACCTTTTATGATAGGTAGGTACATATTATTATTCTAAATTATTTTTCCCTTTTTATTTCAAATACTACCTGGTGCTTAATCTTTACATGTGTTTAATTGAATAAAGCTAATATTTTGGAATATTAGGTTTCTAGTGCTTACAGTAGCAGATCTAGGATTTTTTTCCCCTTTGATTGAAATCCCCCTTGAATCTGCCACTGAGTGCTAATAGGTTCACATATAAATTGTGCAAGTAATTTTGGTTTTATCTAAATATATATTATAGCCCTACATGCATCTTATGTTAATGATTTCCTCGATTATTTTAATGCTGGTTAAAATATAATTAATTTTTTAAAACCTTTTAGGCATAAGGAATAAATAAAACCTTCAATACAACTTATATATAGGTATGTACTTAGTAGGAAAATACGTATTTTGTATAAGTTAATGAGTTGGTAGTGAGAAAATTAATATTAAATATTAATATGTAAAATAGTAAGGTAGGTACATTTAATTTTTTTTTCTTTTATGAACTAATTAGTATTCAATTTGAATATTTTATTATTAAAATAACTAATTAGGTATATAGGAATTTCTATGTATTAAAGTATCTTATAGTTCTTAAATTGTTTAAATGTTTTCTTACATTGTATTAATGTATAAATAATAACAAATTCACCAGACAATATTAATAATCATAACATTAATTACATTGTCTTGGTATTATGAATAATGCCTGGATTATTCACTATGCCAGCAACATATATAAATAAAATCAATTAACAAACTGCCGATGTCTAAAATTCAATGAACAATTTTTTCATTAAACCCATGGATTAGAATTTCTTTGTTATAACTTATAAGGGACTTCTCACTAACCTACCATTGTTTTTGTTTTAATCATCGCCTAATTTTGTGATATTAAGTTAAATATCCTACCTTCTTCCAATAATTATATTCTTCAACTTTCTTGTAATTTTATGCATGTTGGTCTACTATTAACAATGATATTGATGTGCACTTACTGAAAATAGTAAAATTGTATTGAATTAATTTTTGTAACTCGACATTATTATTTGATAGCATTGAATTCATGTATTTTTATCAAACATAATTTAATTAATTATAATATTAAAAATGTCTATAACCATGTGATTATTATATTATATTGAAATCATCTAGACACATTTTTTTTCATAAAAATATTAAACAAGTTAATGTATACACTATACATTCAAAACATTTTATTAAATATATTAATATATAAATGTGATAAGATATTGCCTTGGATATTGCTGATAATATTGCACAAATTATTATGGTCAAAACTTAAAATTATTATTAGTTCTTAAGATTTCTTTTCATATTTATAGCAAGATTTATGGGTATTATTTATCAGAGTTATTGGTTTATTCTAAACTGATCTGAATAAATGAAAATGATCTAGGTACTTAAAAATGTATTGCAAAAGAATTAGGTAAGTTTTAAATCTATCTTATACAATTATAAATTTAATTATTTTAACCACTGAGCCATAACATTATGATAATAATACAAATAAACAAATACACAATAAATGTTAGTTTGTTAGTGTTTGTAGAGATTGAAGATAAATACGTAAATTATTAACTTTAAATCAAAATTATTATTGAAGTACTTATCTAGGTGTTTCAAATTTTACCTTAATTAGATTTCACATTTTTAAAAATTTTTGTTGATTTTTTGTTTTAGATCCCATCCATATGAGTTGCAAACGAGATACCATGGCTGATATAATGATACATTCGGCTGATAATTCACCTCGACGTGAAGTATATCGATGTGGTATGCTGTCTCCAGTACTTGGACCTCGCAGTAGTTTCCGTATGAATAGTGAATTGAAGCATAGCCGTAGTGATGATTTAATTTTACAAGGTGCTCCATATACTCCACCTGATATGCAGCATGGTATTAGTGATGCTGCATTTCAAATCCAAAAAGATGCTTGTGTAGTATATGATGATGAAGTAACTGATCATAGATCGTCTATGGCTTGCTATGATTCTCCTATTGTTGCTCAAGAATCAAGTCCAACCCCATTATTAAAGCTCACTGGTGATTTTTCATCGGATGGTGCTAATAAAAGATGTAGTGTTGTAGATCGCATTGATCCAGAAGACAGCATTGGTGATATAATTTCTCAAAATGACTTTTACAGGTACTACAAATTTGTTTTATATTTTACCTTTATTTTTAGTAGGTATCTACATATTATAACATATATGAAATCTTAATTTTGAACTTTTTTTTTGCTATTGTATCTGTTTATTTAACTGTATCCATTTTTTAACCAAATTATTAGTAATAGATAAAAAAAACCTTAATGAGGGTACCAAATATAAATGTTATTCTTGTATGAATATAAGTTTATCCTAAATTGTCAAATTATATCTAAATTACAAAAAATTCTATTGATTAATAGATTAATTTCAGAACATAAGATTTAATTATAATTATTAGTTTTTTAATGTAGAATTCTGTTGTTTGACTAACTAATCCTTTTTTTTTTGATGTGGTGTATTGATCATTTAATAGGAAATTGAAATGTATAGATACTTAGTGTTGGATCTACCCATCTGGTTATGTGCATTTAAAATGATATTATTTAACTGTTATTTATTTTTTAATTTTTTAATTAATTGAATTACGTAAAATTAATTAGCTATAAGAATTTTTGGTTTTTGCTTCATAAATACGTCTTTCACTAGTTTTGAATCACATTTTAAATATACTTTTGGTGATAAAATTGTAAGATATACTTGAGTTACAAAACAAACCTATTTTATACTATGCTTGAGCATGGCCATTAACATAATTATAACCTCTGAGCTAATAACTCGAATAATAACTTATTAATTATCATACTATTCATACTTACTTCACCAGTTAGATTGTAAAATTTGTTGATTTTTAAATAAAAAAAAATAAAATATTTGTATAAAAGTATGAGGTATTAATTAATGGAAAATTAATTACTCAAATAAAACTTGAACTGTATGAAAAAACAATATACATACAAAGAGCTACTGGTCCCATAATAAATTAATATTTATTAATAAAAAATGTTAACTAGCGTCTTAGATAATACAGTTTATACAAAATCGGATATTGAAAATATTATTTATAGTTTAATGTAGACATATTACCACCTCAATTCTGTATTTATAGAAGGACTGTACTAGTGTGCTGTTATAAATTTAATAATTATTAACATAAATATTTAGTATTAAATTGTGTAATTAGATAAATTTTAAAATTTCCGGGTAAAAATATTCAAGTTCTTAGGTGTAAAATATTTAACTCTTTTTTTTTTTTTCTTTAAAAACCAAAATATACTTACCACCTTTATTTTTAATATGTGATGTTGTTTAAAAGGTCAACAACTTCATTATTTTGATTACTTTTCTACGTAACTTTAATTAAACTTTATTATGTTAAAAACTATTAGGTAGGTATCTGTTTAATACAAATATTGTTTTTAATTAACTCATTAAAAACTGTTATTATTTCATAAGAGTACTTATTTAATTGCATTTTATACAAACTAATGACTATGTATAGTAATTTTAATAACAACACAATAAAGAAAATTGTATTATTTTTACTAACTGAAATATAATTATTCAATTTTAAACACTAAGTAATAATTCAAAATTATATTATTTTACGATAATGACCATATGATTATTAACTTATAAATTTTTTCAGTCAATAGCCCATATGTTAAAACTTATTTTAGTAAAAATGTTTTATTAAAGTATCCAAAAGATAAAAATTATTATAAACCTATAAGACAACTTACTGTAATGAATAATAGTTATAAGAACTGATAAATAATCAAATCACGAGATTAATCCAAAAAGATTTCCGATATCTAAATTTGCAAGGTATCTTTGTCTTTATCTTTGTAACATTAACTTGACTAAATATTTTGAAGTATTATTCTGATATAAATTTTATTAGGCCATGAACTTTTGAATGATTACAAGTCAAAATTGTTTGTTAATAAATATTTAAACGTGCAAATAATATATGTGATTTCACTCATTGGTGTATTTTCAGTGTATTACAATAATTGTATTAAACAATTGTTGGCAATCATCTATACGTAACTTCAAACTGAAACAATTTTTTGTATACTATATAGTATGTAGTAATGCGAGTACATAAACCTATAAATGTAATACATTTTAGTATATTATACTATACCTACTTAATATGTTCAGTGTAAATAGTATTTCAATTATGTATTTTTCAGTAAAAGTTTTACAATAAAATTTAATATTTTGATATATCTTATATTATTTATCTGTTTATTAACTAATAAATTAATGATAAGACTTTATTATTTTTATTCTAATCGTAAAAATTAATTATTAAACTAATCAATATATTGACACATAAATTTGTATTTTTTAAGATTTGTACTATTCAAACGTCACTATGAGAAGTATCTGGACATATCACGAAAATATGAAGAAGCTCGTAGTTTAGCATATTATTTGGAGGAAAAATATCATGAAATCAAGGTAAGTTATTTCCTATTATTTGTTTTCTACTATTATTTTATTACCATGTGAGACTATTGTTTAACGTATTGTTTTAAATAATACGGAACGAATATAGGTCGATACATATTTTTGTATTCGTTATTTTGTTGTTATTAGCACTTTCCCTATTCCGGTGGTCGGCTTGAGCGACAACACCCATAATAATAAAACCACATTAGACGACCCGAGATGATGATTACTCGTTTAAATTAATCCTAAACATCGGGTAGAGAGAGAGGTGTCGATGACACTGATGTTGTATATAGGTCATTGGCTATAATTACACTACGCAGACTAATGAAAAGAAAGCATTTTATGTCTTTGAGTTGTTTCCAATAAACTTATGCATTTCTATTAATTTGTTATGCCTACGAGTGCCGAAAAAGTTTCGTCACTGAAATAAATATGAACTAAGTGATGCAAAACCAATTACTTCGACAATTATTATGGCTATTCCAAGTTTGTTTTTTACAATTAAATAATCCATTATGGTATTAAATAATTTATAGCAAAATAAAAATAGGTACTAGTTATGTAATAAATCTTAGGTCTTGTTAAAAAAAAAAAATGTATCATTACGTTCTCGTATAATTGGCAACAGTATGTAGTAATTGTTGTCCACGTGTTATGCAATAGCAAGAAGCATGCAGAAGTGAGAGTTGTTCGTGTGGGTACGGGTACCATCAGGAAATTCTATCGATCAGTTTTTCGTACGTAAAACTAACGTTATAATATGTTCAGTGGTCTTAGCTGACCTACTCGCCCCGATTATTATTATTATACAATATGATTGAAAAACAAAACAAAACCGCTTGCTTATATATTATAATACACATAACTAATACATATTACATATTAAGTAGAGTCACCTTGGCGTATAAATTTCCAAGGTAAAAACCACCTGATCCTGGTAGTAATAGGGGAACTAAGCAAAAGAAATTAGAACCGTGACACGTAATGGTGAGGCCGTTATACAGTAATTGTATGTACCTTAAGGCTATACCCTTGCTCATACACGAAAATATCGTCGTTCGAGAGATCGTCTTATGCGCGTGAGTGTGTTAATGTGTGACCCACATTTAACATTAAAAGAGACACTACAGTAGAATTGTAGTACCTATATAACGATGAGCGAAATCCGTATCGGGAAAAGATCGGATACGAAGGAAGATATTTTTGTTCTTTGTAATGAATCCTATATGGTAGGTAGGGTAAATCAGTCACGCTTAAGATCTTTATTTGTACTTAGTTTTACCTTTTCGCGTGGCACGAAGAAAGATTTAAATGCCATTCACTGAATTATCTATTATTAATGCAACGTGAGTTTATACGAACACTGACAAGTGTATTACATAGAAATGCATAAGAAGACACCTAATTCATTGAATAATCGGAAACCTAATGCAGTTAATATGGTTGCTCAATGCTCAATCCTGGCTGTAATTTTATTGTTTCTTATACATTTAATGATTATGGTGTAAATTTTTCATTGCAATTTTAATTTAATGTAGGTATTTTATTAAATTTAAATTTAACGATTTTATTTTATAAAAGAAAATAAAACATGAAATATGTTCGTTTCCTATAATTTTGTGTTTTAATAATTTAAAACTGATAATAAGTAGAAACTAGAAGGTATCATAGATATATAGGATAAAATATGTTTACGTAGTATTGAAGCTATCGAATATGTGAGATGCCAATAATATATTTTTATAAGATAATATAGAACTTTTTACATTTAATTGAATGCACGCTCAATGCTCATCATTCATGTTTCACGATTACCCATCTACAAATGCCTGTCTCTTTGACTGAAAACTAATAAAAAATGCATATAAAATTCTCTTATCATATTTAATATTATACTATGGAATATGAACCCTTTTAGATCTGTTATTTTCTATCACTTAAATTTGTTAAAAAAAAATTTTAAAAAAAATAAAACAAAAGTAGGTAATATGAATATAAAAATAGATTATTACAATTTTATTCATATCAAAATTTACATACAATGAATTAAATATGTTTCGTAAATATATTACATTTTGATAGATAACCATTTATTAATTTATTATTTATTTTAGTATTTTACATTCTTAGTGTTTTTGGTAAATACCTAAAAAAAAAACATTCGATATTTCTTTATTTTGTCAACTATAAAATAGACATTAATGGAAACTGATACCTACTCTTAAATAATAAAAGAAACTTCTATACAAATTGTATTCGGGGGCCCCTTCGCATTTAATCCTTTTATGGATAAAATATTATTTCCATAAAAATAAAGTGTTTTATGTTCTTATGGGTTCGGAAAACTACGAACACACACGTGCGGGAAGTCAGACTAAAGTAATCATTAATCTACTAAATGGGGTGGAGTCTTGTATTTGTTAGAGTATGTTGTTCCTTCATATAATACAATGAAACATTGTAGAAAAATAAATCTATTTATATTGGGCGTCTCTCTGGATGTATGATAATATTTCATACGTTTGACTGTCCATCAAATTGATTACCTTATTAGTGCAAACGTCAAAATTTTCATGATAAAAAAATAATAATTTTATTTTACTGTAATAACTTAGGTATACAAGTTCACATTTTCTAAATACAATCCACGAATAACTTTTAATTAGAATGATAATGATAAGATATTATGCTTATTATATCAGAATTTAAAAGTCCTACTCGTAAATTAAAAATACTATGTTGGATGTTAATGTAGTATACTTTACTACTCATAACTGATAAATTAAATTATCAGTGATAATATAAGATCAATATAGGATTTTATATTTTATATTACTTGTATTGAAGTTTTGTTCAAAATGTTTAAATATACTTACAAGTTATAAGTCTTATTAGTTTTTTCTTTACTTACCTATGACCAATAACCATAAGGTTTTACTTTATTAGTCATATTATAATAAGTAATAGCCTATTGGTTATTACCTACATGATGAATACTTACATGATTTTCAACTATACTAATTAAATAATAAATAATATATTATGAATTATAAATTTTATTTTTTTCTGACACAAATTTCAATCAGTCAAGGTTTTTATTTAATAACATTATAATTTAATGTAATGCATATTATTTATTATGTCTAGTGACCTAAGTATAAAATTTTAAAAATAATACTTAATAATCGAAGTAAAAGATTCTCAACCAGAATAATTAATTTTATGTTGAAATTTGTATATTTTATTTGACACAGTGATTATTTTTAATTACATCATATTCCCTATTTTAGTTAGAAAATCATTAGTCTTATTATTATTTTTAATTCTTGTTGGAGATTTGTTTTATTTTATTCGTATACTATTAATATATACACATACAGCTATTATGACATAATACAGGTATGTAGTTAATTTTAGTCGGTATTACATGAAAAATTATAATTTTAACATTCGTTATCTTTCATATTAATGTAAATTAATTTGATTTAGCTACAGCTCTCGTTATATTTGTAAAGTTAAAAATATAATATGTAATAGTATATTACTTCACAATTTTATAAGTTTTTATTGTAATTGTTGTTTATATTGTTGATGGTAGAGAATATTGTTAAAATTTAAGTTTTAATATAATATAAATAGATTCTTTGTTTACTTTATTATGTATTATCATAAACAAACGAAAAGCAATAGAAGTATATAAGTGCACATAAAAAATAACAGATTATTTTAAAATAATTCCATTCGTGAGTGAAATATATTATGTATTTTACTCAAATGTAATAAAAATTACGATATCCGTACGTTTTTAATTTAAATTTATTTATTTTGTGTCACGGTTAATGGGCACGAACTCTTCAACCATACGGTATCGTATATAGTGATGTGTTTTTTTCCATTTGATAAATCGTGTATAAAAAAATTACATTAAGCCATTCCAGAATACATCCACTTCTGTAAAAATTATTTAAATATTCGGCTTGCATCCGTAACGGGAAATCGTGTACTTCCGTTTTCTACAAACGCCCATATGATAATCATATTCGAACAATAGACAAGCCCAAGATGATTCGGTCTTTAAACAAAATGAAAGCATATAAACAATACAAAATGACCATAATGCTGTTTATAATATATATTTATTTATATTGTGTAGGTATAGTATAGTTATTCTGATCGTGACTATATTATGGTATTGCAGTTTCAAAGACTAACTATATAAGTGTTTTTATGAATTTCTATTATACACTGTTGTCAAATTAGAGTGACCAAAATGTATCATTATTATTATAAATATGTCTATTCAAGGACATTTTTAAATCTTTCTCTATATTTTAGCAAAATATAATAAAAATAACAGCGTATTGCGACCGTACATGCTATATTGCTATGTAAATATTCAATAAACATTATACAATATATACCATATTTACGTCATTACCCGTATTTGCTCTAAACCGCGATTCAAAAATTATTGTTTTTATATGGGTTATAGTATTATTTATCGGGAGTGCTTTTTTTTTTTCATGAAATTCAAGTACTGTTTGGTACATATAATATTATTTGATAAATTAAATTAAATTATGATACATTGCATGATATAGAAATAAGTATATTTATTTATAAATAAATATATAACTAATTTAACTAATTACTACCATAATAACTATAATTGCTTATGGAATGATATAAAACTTCGTTCTATATCTACATAAATAATTGTAGTCTGTTGATCATTAATAGTAACTCGATTAATTAATGAATACAAACACTGTGACAATATTTATTAGTTATTTTTATGGCAGAGATTGGTATATTTGATGAAAATAGTTAAAATTGACTACCTATTTATATACTATTTGCTATTGTTTTTCCCTCAACGTCAAAAAATATTTTTGATTTATCCAACGTTATAATAGCGTTATTTATCCAAGTGAATACAATCCAGATAATATCGGGTATAAATTAGAATATATATGAAAATTCGGCAGAATAACAGTTAATATAGCCATTATACGCTAGTATTATCTTGGCATAACTGAACGCATCGACTGTAGCAATGACGCAGGCACGCAGCATACAAAATTATAGTTCAAAAACGCAGTGCAAGACGATGCGGAAGTTGGATAATACTATTTTTGTGATATAAAATCCGTTATCCAAGACATACATCTCTACGATCAATAAATGCTGTGGATAATTGTATCATTCTGTATATTGTATATTTTATTAGCTTTTAATTTAAAATAATCACATTTCAATAATTAATATCTTAATCATATTATCGTACTTGGATCATAGGCAAACATTTGGTTGAACTTTTACTATGGGATCTATAAATAATCCAATGTAAATTTATAATAATAAACACAACTAAAAACATTTTAAATAAAGTTTCATTTTGGGGGCTAAGCCCCCCCTAAGTCCTTCTCGATGTCCACCTATGACTTGGATTAGGATTTGTTTTTTGAACATCGATTTTTCTTCGAAATCGTTTATTATAATGCTTGCAATAATTAATAAGTATAATTAATAAACAGTTAATGAATGTGAGCAGTGCCGTAACTAGATTACTTGAGACCCGTGTGCAAGCCCAAATTTTGAGGCCCGATAAATGTTAAATGCCCTATAAACTATAAATGTTTCCAATAGATATCGCAAATCATTTTTTACATATTTATGTCTTTTGGCTAGAAGTCATTCTGAAAATGTATGATTACCCAGAATGGTATCCGTTGCTTAGTTAATTTGTTGTAATTATAATAATAATTAATAATAATAACTAGTTAATTTTTATGTCGACCGAATTTAGTAACCACAAGACATAATATACATACTTAAACTTTTAATTGTTGAAACATATAATACTTTTGAAATGTCAAAGAATTTAACATATTAACATGAACATCACCTTTATAATATAATTAAACATAATACCTTTAGCTTATTATATAATGTTATTTTACAAAAACTACCACATTTTACTTGTATAATCATAAAATATTAAAATAATCAAATACATAAAGAAAATAATAAACAGTATCTACAATCGAATCGAGAAGTATTCAGCCTTTCAATAGTTTAACCGATCTTGTGATGTTGTATTCCGTAGATAATTTTTAATAAGCTTAAGTTTTGAGAATGAGCGTTCTGCCGATGTCACAGTAATAGTCATAAATATGCAACAACTTAATATTAATATATTAATAAATTTATATTACATATTATTATGGTGTGCGTATGTTAAAATTATATATAATATTATATCAGAAAATATAAGGATTAACCGCGAGGCCCTAAGTAAACGCCATACTATGATAGTCCTGGATCTCATAAAAGGAACACACAATACAAAAACAAAAAAATATTTAAATTTTTTTTAAATTTTAAATTATTGTAGCTATGGCTATATGAAAATGATTTGTTGAAAATGCTATGTGAAAATAATAATTACTTTAAGAAATATTCGCTTCTCGTATATCTACGTGTAAAAGTTCCTCGTTTCTCCTAATGATTTACAAACCTACACATTTTATTCTTGAAATTTAATTATACGTATAAATCTATGATTTTATATGTTAAGACAATGCAAGTATCAAAATTT
Source organism: Chaitophorus viminalis (assembly GCA_025469195.1). Taxonomy (NCBI): domain Eukaryota; kingdom Metazoa; phylum Arthropoda; class Insecta; order Hemiptera; family Aphididae; genus Chaitophorus; species Chaitophorus viminalis. Next base: position 50,930 of record JAIPRK010001367.1, on the reverse strand, counting down.
CAATATGTTGTTTAGTTTTTCAAATATTAAATAATTTTAAACGAGACATTTTCGTTAAACGGCACGTCACGGCGAGCGGCGGTCGGCTAACCCGTTTTTCGATATTAAAGACTAAAATACTACACAAAAAAGACTCAAGTCTAAAATACTTTTCCTAATAATAAATAAATAAATAAATAAATAAAATAATACCATTGGAATTGTATTGGATCCTATTACTAATAAAACGTGGTATTTATGTCATGGGTATAACTGAGTAAGTAAATACTAAATAACATTGGTTTAATTTCCGAAAAAAAAATTATTACTATTATTATTATTAATAATTATTATTTGATATTGTTTTATTTAATTAGATTTTTGGACTTTTGACTTTTTGAGGCCCCTTAATTTAGTATGAGGCCCGTGGCCCGTGTGCAATGTACACTCTGCACACCCGGTTTTTACGGCACTGAATGTGAGGATAACAAGCATTTAAAAAAATTATTTCAGAATATCAATGTAATTTATTAAAATATAATATATTTTCTTTTATTCATGAATTATTTCTTATAATTAAATGGCCTTATATACGTGTACTCGGCTAATAATAACCAATCACTGTCCAACAGAACATAATAAATGCATTATTTATCATGTATTTACGTATACTTATTTTAAACGATTTGTCGAATTTGAAAGATTATATTTACATCGAAATGTTGGAGTTATTAAATAGACATATATACTTACCATGAAAAATAATAGTTGCGTATAAAAATATATAGGTACGATAAAACATTATATTTTCGACACCGTACATGAAACATATTATTTTCCTTGCCACCGTATAGCATAAGTATATATCTAACCACGCACCGGACATAATTGCAATAACGTGTTTACCAAGGCCACGGAATAATTTACATTTGAATTTTTGTACCCGGTACGCTGATGTTACCGCAAATACGTATTCACACACACACGCATGTACATTCGTTACTATTATACACACACACACACACACTTAAAAAGTAATAATGTGATTTCGAAATTTACGTCCTTTGGCGAAAAGGACACGCACAGCACCGCAGTAGTAACCTGCTGCATGCATTGTATATGTCATGTGATGTATTAGATGTATTAGAAAGTTCTATACAGAAAAAAAAAAGAGGAAATAATATAATAAAACTATCTAATCGTTTTCGCTGACATCACGACATACCGCATTGACGCAACATTAAATATGTAGGAATGAAACGGAATGGAGAAAAATTGTATAAAAAATAAACAAAAGGATTTTTGTTTATCACACGGGCCATCTCGATTATTCGTATCGTTTATTGTGCGCACGTTAAGTGATTTTCACCTCGTATTTTTATAACACTAACAAAATATATAGGACAACACGAAAACCATACATACAAATATTATAATATTATATTATAATGTTACTCCGATGCGAGTTTAAAAACATCCACGGTAGACGCTCTTGTTGTCAGCATGAAACAATAGCATACGAGTGTATAATGTGAGCTTATTATAATACCTATTTAAAAGAATAATGAAAAGCTGGAGAACTGGGCCACTGCCAAGAGAGTTCAGTACACTTTCCAGTTTCCACGCGCTCGTGTCTAGACGCACTTGGCCCCGGAAATGTGTGCCTACGTCCGCCTTTGAATCACGGCGCAGAAACTTGTGTGGGAAATCGTATGCAATGAAACAAGTCGGGACCGGTTCACGATATGAGACATGAAATTCGCGTTTTTAATTAAGTATATACAGAGTAGATTTATACGAATATATGTGTGTGTTATACTTATAATGTTTAAAAGTATAACGTATAACTAAATGTATTAGACTCTTTGGATCGTATCCTCCCACACTATAAACAACATGCTCATACGAATGCCTACTTATATTATTATTATCAACGGTCCGCGACGGATAAAAGATAAAAGAAAATCCGATCATTATGACTCGCTGTGGCGATATCTGATTACGCCTCGAGACTGATACTTAATACGGCTGCGCTGCCGTCCAAGCCACAGCTACAAAGACTCGGATTACACCACACGTCGAAGGATTTGAAAACTTTTCTGTCGGGAAAGGAACACAGGCCACCTGTCAGATTTCAAAATTTAATCGGAATATTATTATTAAATGACAACAAATTTGTTTATACCTTTACAGGGTCGTAAATTGTATAATACAAGACGATAACCGAAAATAAATAAAAACAAAATACGTTTTTATCTGTCAATAGTAAAATTAGTTTTGCATTTTCGAAACTTGCTATTTTTATTTATTTAACGCCTGCTTTAGAATATTAATGTATTGTATTTTATTAGAAACTTGTTAAACTAACGATTTACCATGCACATAAGTATATATGGTATTACGCCATGTTGTCATGCCGATTAGAAATAATTTAACTAGGTATAGTTGTGCCAAAAAATGTGACCTCTGCGGAAATTCATTTATAATGTTGTACGAATACAATATTTATGCCATTTCCATATAAGTCTCAATACCTTATAGGAGTAAGATATAAGAAAATATATTGCAAGTTTAGATAATATATTTTGTTTGTCAAACGTGTTTTTGAAATTATAAGATCTAAAAGAAACTATTCCGTTTCAACCGTATTTTATTGAAATTGGTAAACATTTATTTTGTATAGTTAGATATTTTTACTTCATCCTTATTTCTGTAATTTATTACTATTTGTATTTTTCAATCCTGTATAAAAATCAAAGAGTTGCCATTAATTGTTATTAATACAAAATCACCGAATCATTCATCCTTTCTGTTGACCCACTTGCCCATCTTTTTAATTTAAATCTCAATATAACCATGAACACAGTAATCATAAAAACAAATACAAATAATAAATAAAAAAAGACAACCTATTTTAATGTATTATGATTCAACTCGAATGTTGAAATGCCAATTACATCAGCTAGTACATTTATTAATTATGTATTTATTATTTTAAATTTGACTATTCGTCTATATCACTGAATGTAATTTTCAATTTGCTGCTCATAGTTCGGTACTTGCTAAACTTTTATTTGTACATTCTAAATTCAATTGTTTGCGAAATTAATGTATTATATGTATAGCAGTGGCGAGTACAATAGATTTCTAGGATCTCGATTACCTACTATTATAGTCTATAAGTAGTATAGGTTGTTGGGCTCCCATGCGGTTTATTCCCAGTGGGCGTTTTAATTAGATAACTAGACGTAAGCCCCTGAAACATATTTTGACCGCTCACGTACACGTGGTATTTTTATTTGTGTCATATTTTTACCATGCGTCCATGCTATACAGTTTGTCTACTACTTTATTATAGTTTATATACATCCGATATGATAGCCATGACTGCCACACGGTCCATGTCAAAGTATAACACTTGTTAGTTTCGTTTTCTTACTTGCGCTGCTTGTATAAACTGTATAAATAACACATGCATTTGAGGTATCATTTTCTTGTGGTAAAATCTGGTTTAACTTCATTGATTTGATATTTAGGTATTTTCGACTGAAAAGTAAAAAATTTCAATTTTGGCTCTCGACATATCAAAATAAAAATCTTGTAATATTCATATGTCTATTATATGTAATTCATACTCGTACATTTAACTTCTATATTCTGTATGATAAAAACTGTTTACAATAATTATAGACTATTTTTTATATTAACAGATAATGTAAGTCATAAAAACGAATGCTTGTAAAACATGTTTTATAGCGTTGTAATGTTTGTATACTTTTCTGATTATTCAATTAAATTTAAAAACTGAATTTATTTCCTATGCACTATAATAATATCTTGTGGCGGTGAAAGGTAAAATATCAATGATATGTTTTAAAGCAAAAATTATAAAGGAAATCAGACGTGTTTGAAAAAACTATCTATATTTTTCATTATATCTTCGTAACTACATAACTTATTTCGAGGTTCATTTGTCTATAAAAACGTTTTACTGCTTTAAATATTATTTGAGCTTAATGTTTTTTTTCCAACTGAAATTATATCACAAGCGGAAAATATTACATGTGTATACATTAAAACTTAGCGGTACATATATAAAACGGTTATGTATGGTATGAAGAAATTGTTTATAGTCTTAGAAGTAAACTTCATAAACACACTATGCATTAATATTTCGAGTGTAATATTTAAACAATTTAAACAGCATTTAACTAGCTAGCTGAATTCTAAGAATTGTATTTTTTTAAAAAAAAAAAAACCTTAATAAAATACTACATATGTGTAGTCTAGTTATATTCACTTCACTATAATTTCTACATCTTTCGGATACTGAAAAATGTTTAACTATTCATGTTATAAGATATTCCGTAATCTGATTAAATGTACCAATCGATGATTGTATATTATATTGAAAACCTTTCCATCTAGCTGCCTTAACTGTACATTTGATTAACTAACCGTGATTTTATCGTGATCTCCGATAGCCTAGTCGTCGTTACTCTTGTTGCTGATGTAGTTTATATAGAATACACGTTAAGAGTTTTAATACAAATACAATTATAATAATAATAGTAAAATGGATGAAATCAATCGATATCATCTCCTGGATCTATGATGGTTTCACACACAATAGCTACGAATACGTGACGTGTAAATTCACTTTTTTATTGTGCGTAGAATGCTCGTATATTGTAATGGTGACGCCAGTCTGTACCCGTTGTTGACCTGAATAGTTATAATGACTAACATTATGTTCGCTTATGAGAGGATAAAAACTGGTCGAGTTCGCTTAATATAACTTGGATTTATTTTATTTGCAATTTCCAGGCAGAACGTGACAGTTTAATAGATACACACCATGAGCTAGAGAAACAGCTAGTGACTAGAGATCTCGAACTGCATGAAAAAGAAGAAGAACTATTCCTGCAGCTGGAAAAGGTTATTAGGCTAGAAGAAGACTGCGAAAAGTTGCGCACGGAAAAAGACAAGATGGTAAAATGGAAGGATCGTCTGGAACGTGAAAAAAACGAAGCGTACAAACAACTTCGGCTCCAAGCCGAATCTTCAGAAATTACCAGGCGCAACTTGGAGAGAGCCCGTTTGGATGCTTACAGACAGTTTTCGGAGATTGCAGCCGAAAAGGACACGCTTGAAAAAGAGGTAAAACGTGCAAACTAAAATATTACTAAACGGATAATAACGATTTAATTTTCAATTTTCAGAACTCCAGACTGAAGGAAGTGTTGGAAGATCTAGGTAGAAAAGCTGATTTATACCACACCAACAGCAGACAAGCAAGTCAGAAAGCTAAACGGGTTTCCGGTCTGGAACGCGAAGTTAATGAGTTGAAAATGATGGCTAAACAGTCGGCCACTTTAAACAGTCAACTACAGAAGGGTATGAAACACTTGGCTACATGTAGGCGAAAGAAATGTTCTGTTTGCTCTTATACCAGAACCACATTCGGGGAGTACACGTCGAATAGACACGGGTAAGCTTAAAATAATATCGATTAATGGGCGGACCGACATGAGTCAACAAAACCATGTAGTGTAGTATAGAGTTGTTGGTTATTAGTTATTACATATTATTAATTTATTAAGAACACTCGCCGGGTTATCTCGATGCATTGTCTCGGTCCACTCAACGGTTTGTCTAATAGTTAGTTTTTCGTATTTTTCTGCTTCTTTTTTCGGAAGTTCAAATTGACTGGGTGAAAAAAACGTTTTATCTCTCGTTTGTGATGGATGTGTCTGTCTGGCCGGTCCGCGTTTAATAATGATATTATATATTAAAAGCGCGGATTTATATGTAAATTCACATATTTATTGGAAATCTGACAAGAAATATCTTCGATTTAGATCATTTTCATTGAAATAATACCAATAATTGTATTTTACATATTTTGTTATTTTTACCTTTTAATTGCATATTTGAAATTTTGCGGTGCATATTTTTTTAGAGTACATATTTTTGTTTTACCTAGTACTTTCCCGTTTTCTTATATACAGCCTCGTAAAATTATCAAATTATCTGAAAGTGTACACCATAATAATATTAATCGACCTGCAATATTTATATCGATAATATTACGAGCGGTTGTTATCATTTCAACGACAAATTACATTTTCTTCAACATCTTTTTAGTGTACTGCTAATATTTTATAGTTGAGAATACTTTTGGAGTGGATTCAGAATTTAGGTGAAGAACATAATATTGAACACGACGAAATACCCATTTCCAATAATCGTATATTTAATAAATAATTATTCCACAAAAGTTTAAACGCATATTTTGTGGCGTACTATTTATACAGTATTTTTTTTTATATAAGCATATATTTCGAGGTTTTTTAGTGCATAATATAGAGCAGAGGTAGCCAACAGGCTGATCGCGATATGAATTTGAGTCAATCGCACCATTTCACATTTTCTTTAATTTTTTAATTTTTTTCAGAAAACAAATAAAATATTTTGTAAATTTGTGTATTTTTGTATATCCCACGAATATAAAAATTAGATTTAGATTAAATGAACATAACACTATAGTGTTTAGTAGTAATAAGTTATTAAAAGTAATAATTTGTAATAAATATATTTAAACACGTGTTGTGGGAAATTAAAAGTTCATAATACTTTTTTAAATTTATATACTGTTATATAAAAGTTAGTATAACACGCATGTACATATACATATAATATATATTTGTTTATTGACAACCATTTTTTTTTTTTTTGTGGTCGATCGCGACAACCTAGACAAACTCAGAGGTGGTCGATCACAAGTCTATTAAAGTTGGCCAGCCACGATAATATAGAGAATACAATTACTTCCCCCCCCCCGCATTTCGTTTAATCGCGACACACGTGGCCGTTAATTATTATTGTTATTGTACCTGTGCACAGGGACAAGACTTCGCGGTTTATCGGAGGCTGTTTCCCGCTGGACGAGCTCCGCCGTTCCACCGACCGGATGTCCACGTCGGACATCGAGCTGGAGTGCGCCAAACTCGCCGAACGGCTGTCTGCGTGCTCGTTCCCGCACACGCCGCCGTCGACGCCCGAACGGTCCGTGGCCAGCGGCTCGCTGTCCCGGTTCGTGTCGTACATCGACGACGCGTTCTCGTCGGCCAGCGAAGACGAAGACGCGTGCGGCGCCGGCGGCCGACCGGCCAAGTGCGCCAGCAGCAGCGCCAGCCGCCGGCAGTTCTCGTCCGACTCGGGCATCTCCTCGTCGTCGGCCACGCCGACCGACCCGAACAAGATGATGCCGGCCGGCGGTGGCCACCGCGCGTCCTCGTCGTCGTCGTCGTCGTCGTTCAACCGTTCCGCCAAGTGGACGTCGTCGTTCAGGAAGCTCATCAGGCGCGTGTCCACCAAGAAACAAGTCGGCGAGTCCTAATCGCGCGCGCGGCCCCCGATAATATTGTACAACACACAAGTAATGTCTACGCGTCATGATATTGTTATTATTATTATAATTTCGTTCGCATTGTACAATATTATTATGCTGTCGTCGATAGAAAGACGTGTTGTCACGCCATCAGATATTCATTGCCGTCGTCGTGCGTTTTGTTTTTCTCTTCATTTTTTTTTGTTTTGTTTTTTTTTTTTTTTAGTTTTCGTTATTATATTAGTGTTATTACTATTAATATACATTATGTGGTACTACTACAACTACTGCTGCTGCTACTTCTACTATTAGTTACTAACTACTACTCAAACGATAGTAGAATGATTGTACACGTTGCTGCATTGTAGTGGTGTCCAATCTCTCCGTTGTCGTTTTCATCGTGCGCGGTGTAGTATAATATTATTATCTTGTTTTTTTTTTATTATTATTAAAGTTGTACCGCCATCTTATCGTTATGGTCGGTTTTTCACTCAAATGGTTGTGCTGCTTACACGGAATTCATAAAATATATTTTGTGTGCGCAAATAATAAATATATATAATATACATATTATGTATGTTTAGGTGCTGAAATCCTGATTATGAGAAACATTTAAGTATACGTTCTTCTACTGTACTATATTATATTCGTCTCGTTTATCTCCTTCTTAATTGTTAAATTGTTTTTATTATAATTTTTAACGCGATAATTGCAGTATTAATATATTTATTATATCATTAATTTTCATTTCAACTCATCATTCCTATAACAATGTTATTCCTATATCCAACTAATGAATTCTTCAATCTTATTTATCAATTCTACGCTTACTTGTTGTATCACATGGTTTTTTTATTTTTATTGGAGTGTTGCATTTATTACAGTATCTATTAAAATGTTTGTAAACTGATGAGATTCAGAAGTAATGAATGTTTTTTATAAGATATTTAAATTAGTTAATTTTACACTGATCTTACATATGATCTAATAATTCATTTAGTAATATTAATATTAATTGTAAACTGTTTTATTTTTATTTTAAAAAAACCAATTCATATATTTTGCCTTAGTTAGGCCTTTTTTAATTTTCAATAATTTTACTTTTGTTAGAAATGTAATACTAAATATCATTGTAATTTAATAATGTTTAGTTTTTATTATGTAAACAAAGCATTATTCTCGCATTGGTTACATTGTACTCCTTCAAAATTTAATAAAATATAAATGTTTTAGCAGATTTGAAAACAATTGACGTTTTTTATTATTTATGAAATTTACCTACTTAAACGAACTAGTCAAACGCGGCCTTAGGTGGTCTTTTGTCGTACAGTCTTATGTATATATTGTATAGATCAATAATAGCGAACGCAGCAATTTCTGCAGGCAAAATAATGTTTGTCAAGAAGTTGACCGGCAAGAAGGATGATTAATGAGTAACGGTAAAAAAGGTAAGTCGATATTGATTTAAATTTTGGTTTGATTATTTATGGTGATAAACTGAATTATTACCAATTTAATAAACTTAAAACAAAGCTATATATGCTGATATATTACAAATTAATATACGGTTGATCATCTGAACTATGGACGAAAAACAATAATTAAATCATATTTTCATCAACTCAAATATACGGGTTAAATGTGTATTTTATTTTAACTGCCGGACTGCGCCATGGGTGTTTAATACTAATAACTAATAACTAATTACTAAATATCCTATAGTCCCTTATAATACCTCCTACTCGATATTTGAATTATTTCCACGTAAGTATACAGATAACTACATATAGTTGGGCGGTTACTACACGCACGCGGCTTGATACGGAACTGGATGCAGTTTCAATTGAAAACAGCTCTCTTTTTATATGAATCATGAAAACTTTAATTTTTTGCTCCGCTGTCGTCAAATCGAAATAAAATCGACGCGAACAGCAGCCGCTACTAAACGCTGTTCCGCTCTACCGGAATAATATTATTGGTTTCGTCGATGCGCTTCTACTACCGCGTGCGTGCCAAAACATCGTAGCAGCTACCGTGTCCGCGAGACGATTTCGACGTACAGTGTTTACGAATTACAATATAACATATATAGGAAGTCGCACGACGGTGAAATAATAATCGACAGCTCGTGTGCCGCGCGTGTGCTGAATTCCAAAACCGTATACACCGGCCGTCGTTTACACGTGTTGGACCGTGTTGTGTTTGTGTATGTAAATCGCGCACGTCCATTATGGTTTTCGTCTTGATGTGTAAGTGTGTGCATTTCATTATGTTCATAAACCAATAAACGTGTTTTGCGTATCGCAACCGGACGATTTTAAACGTGTCACCGAGTGAGCGTCTATAGTGCGTGTGAGTTGACATACCGCTATACCGCAAGGATAATTAATTGTCATTATGACGATTGTAAGCCATGATCCTTCTGTCCATCACACGCGCGCGCGCGACACGGGGATTTAGACGTTTTATATTTCCAACGTATAGTACCGGTCGATCGACTTAATGCGATAAGAATTTTGAAAACTGATTCGAATTCTTTTGTGGATTTCGACTTGCAGCGGTCGAAACCTTCTCACATTATTTAAATTGCATACTTAACATACCCAAAAATTAAGTTTTGTCGATTTTCATGTTTCCAATTTGTTTGATTCTATTTTGTGAAATATTTGGTGATGAAATCAAACAAAAATGGAAAAGTCGATCTAAAGTAGGCAAAGACTTGACGACGAATGTAAATCAGTTTTCAAAATGCATATCGCATTTATTGATGATCGATCGGTACGTTGAAAATAGAAAACGTCTAAATCCCTATGTTGCGCGTGTGATGGACGGAGACAGAAAATCCATGGCCTACAAAATCCCTGGCGGTACGATCGGTTAATAAAATAAGATGGCTATTACGCACAAACGATATGCACCTATAAATGTATCTACTCATCCCTTATCTATCGGTACAACTTTAAAATGATGATTCATGGTGCAGCTGATGGATACTTGGGTATGGCCGGTATAGGGTCACCAACCGAATTAGATATATTACGTTTTTTTATTATTATTATTATTATTATAAAGATCTGTAAGCAATTTGTTCGATAAACATATAAACCATGTGATAGGTACATTGATATGAATGATAATATGAAAAATGAAGTAACCCAACCAGTGGTTGTTACACTTTAACGTATATTCATTTGATGTAGATAATTGTTGATAATAATTATAATATAATAGTGAATCAAGAATAACATAATATTTTATACAATTTTTCTCTTAATCAAGTTCATTTAATTTTTCGACGTGTTTCTACAAAACATCAAATATAATATTAAATATAATACTATTAGGTATAAACTTTTCTTATATCTGATCCATTATGGTTGTGAGCTCAACCGAAGTATAGTGTTTAGTGTTCAATATAACAATAAAATTGTCCCTAGTACATTTGTAATTTATCTTTGATATCTTAATTATTGCACGTTCTTTTATACTTTTAAGATTATTTTTTTTTCTTTCGTTACACGGTACGTATATTCAAATATACTCTTTAATCGTACATTGCTTGTTTTTAATGTTTAGGTAAACATATTTAACATAAAAATCGACTGATGATTTAAAACTTTTATGCGGAGACAATAATAAGGGACACTTTTCGCTGACTAAATTAACGGGCAATTATTTTTCATGATATCGCCGCTACGATCCTTTGCACGGCAGTGGATTCGCCGTATAATAATAATCATATTTTTTTTTAAAATATTATTCTTTTTACCGTCGACGGCGAACGCAAAACAATAGGTGAAAGCGCCACGTACTGCGACTGACTATAATACTACTACTGCCTAGGTGTAGGTAGTACACACGCACGCACCACCACGCGCACAAACGATGATGATAATGATTTACGACCAAACCCGCGGCACGACGAGAACGGAAAGCGCACGAAAACAACGCATATCATATTGTATTATAATATATTTCGGCGACGGCCGCGCATCGTCAATCGTCGATGATTTCAATGTTTTGTTTCCTATGATAATTATTTGTTATTATTGTGTGTGTGTGTTTGTACGCGTGTCTTGAACCGCGGCAAACGTGCGACGAACACATTAATTAATGCGTCTTGTGTATACATATACGTACGTCGTACACCACTCGTCGGCGACACGTGCAGCTGCAACTATACACTGCAGACGTACACACATTTTGTATCATTATCGTTACGCGTATAAACCGCGTGCGCAACGACAAAAATGTAAAGCAAAGTAAAGGTTGTCGTTCGTCCAACAACCGTGCCTGGCAAAATAATGCGCAAAACGAATATCGTAACCTGACAACAATACAGAGATGCGAATCGACCAAGTGGTCGTAGCGTTTCATTTTCCTCCGTCACAGCCGTACTGAGATGGTTCGTTTTCACGACATTGCGACGTCCTTGCGGTTCGATTACAATACGTGAATATTTATCCCGATCGCCATTACTATATGCTATAATCATGTACGGTGATTGGTGGGTGGTTATTCTACTTGGGGTGTGAAAATGTAAATTTTTCACCGGCAAGTTAAGCGCGACGGTTACTCTGGAGGTCGCAGGGATCAGATCTCTCACTCCTGTTATACCTATACCTTTGTTTTTTGAGAGAAAATTTCATTTTTCAATAATATTTTGTAGGAATTGGACTGTAAGCCATGATTTTCCGTCTCCGTCCATCACACGCGCAACATAATATTGGGATTTAGAGGTTTTCTCATTTCCAACGTACCGTTCGATCAGTTTGCGACAAGAATTTTAAAAACTGATTTAAATTCATCGTTTTTTTTTTTTTTTGTTTGTTCTTTTATTCCATATAGCTTCAGTAAACACTATTAAACTCAACAATTACAAAAGCATATATACATAAAGAAAAGTAAAGGTTACATGATTTAGGTATAAGATTTGAGAAAACATTAAACAATAACCTCAATAACAATATGTGCGAATGATTAATAGAAACTACAATATATGGAAGTAAGGACAATATTAAGATAAACTAATAGATTGATTATAATATCCAGTTAATTTTGAAAACTGATTTAGAATTGTCGTTAAGTTTTGAATTTGGATCAACTTTTTTATTTTTTTTATTTTGTCCCCCAAAAGTTTATTTTTGGGTATGTTGAGTATAACATTAAAAAACGTGAGAAAGTCGATATAAAGAAGACTTTACAACGAACCCAAATCAATTTTCGAAATTCCCATCACATTAATTGATCGATCGGTACGTTGGAAATAGAAAACGTCTAAATTTTCGTGTTGCGCGTGTGATAGACAAAGACAGACGTTCATGGCTTACAATCCCCTTAATCATGCCGTCGACCTTTAACAGCAGCTGTACGTGGTGTCTTGCGCGCGAGTAAAAGTGCCGAAAACGACGCCCACTTTTTATTTTATATTAATTGGATTATGTGATCAATCTATTAGTACGTATTGTATTTCTACTTTATTATTTATCATCAGTCTTTCACAGGTATAATAATTCTCAATTATCGCGTAGATACATCACATATTCAGTGGTGTTTCCAAAGCGTACACATACGCCGTATGCTCTCAACTTTACTTTGAAAATTTACGGATATACTGCGTATACTACTTACAAGCAGTTTGCGAAGAAATATAAAATAACAATTATTGTTTAAATACATTTTGTAATGGATATTCATTTTTACGTCGGACGATCAGCTCATTACCATTTAAATCTTTTTGTTAATCTCTACATATTTTTATTTATTTTTTTAAAATAATTTTTATTGTAAAGAAAACATTTATAATACAAGTAAATAATAACATTAAGATTAAATTTTACAACAAATTATCTACCTCCCCTAAGCATATGCTTGTGATGGTGGCAGAGAGTTACATATCTATACTTAAACCCTCTACCGTCATCGCATTATTGTAAAAATTTCCATATGAGAGAGACCCGTCAACGTACATATCGTGTACTCTCGACAAAATTGATGGGAATTATATTAGGTATTGTATAAAATCTATCGACGCGCACATGTCAATTGTTTAATAGGTGTATTATTGTAATAATAACAAAAAAATAAATAATAATAATAGAAAATATCCATGTTTCTATCAAAACTATTTTATCGTTTATTGCGTCATTCAATTTCAAATGTTTTTATTTCGTACCGTTGTGTATATATAACATGTATAACATTTATTTTATTGTAATTTCCGGGCTGTAATGCTTCACCGCAAAAGCTTTTTGAATAAAATAAGAAAACGCCATATTTCAATCTCCCGATTATGCACTTGTACGCGTCGTCGTTGTGTGGAGACAGCATAATATGGCGCCAAAGTCGTTCCTTTGCCACTACAGCAAATATAGGAGGACTCATTTGGTAGCCTTTTTTTAACAATAATATGAGCTCAAGCTAAAGAGGCCGTCGAGTTTTGGAACCGCTCGCAACATATTTTTAAGACTGGACGCCACTGGCCCGTGTGATATGTGTATGCCCGATGCCGTGTATGCCGGTTGCGTATATAATAAAGAGTTGAATGGACATCCCCCTCCAATTCAGATTTGAACAAAGTTTGGGCACTGAACTGCGCCGACGTTAATAAATATTGTATAATTATTATTACTATTATTACTATTACAATTATTAGAAAGTCAAGTATATTATTTTTGCGGATCCTGATCATTTCGACGTGTGTTCAATTTTTTTTAGACTTATATTCTTTATTTTAATTTTTATTATAAACGTCTTGTATAACCTGTTTATAATTCTAAATACCCTTTATAAATTATTCTAAACTAATTTTACTCATATTGCAACAAGTTTTTAAAAGCATTGAGATAATATAATTTTTATCAACTGATTTAATATATTTTTTATACGTTTGGTGCAACAATTATTCGATTTATGCTCATTGTAAATTTTCAAAAATGGACTAATCCGGTTGTTGCACTGACCTCTTTAATCGACAATTATTACAAAATATTTCGCGCCAAAATTAATAAAAAGTATATTAGGGAATGTGAAATTTTTCAAGAGTAAAAATATTATCGTATTAATCGTATATATCTATGGGGATTATTTTTAATTGTATAACTTGTATAATAAAATATAATTTGTATGGAAATCACATGTGTTATATTTTGATAGTTCTGCTACAGATGTTTAATAAAATTATATAATAAAATTTACACAAATTTAGTTTCTATAGCGTGTTTAGAATCATATACTGTACAGGCATACAGCACGTTTATAATGAAAATCAAATTAAAAAATATAAGTCTAAAACAATTGAATGTACGCCGAAATGTCCTAGACCGTATTGTTTGTGTATGAGTATCTACTATCAGAACATAGTATATAGCCGCATGTTATCATATTTTGATGTACACTTTAATTTTTCAATCACCCCTTTCTTCTCCCCTCCCCTCATTTCTGGTTGGAGAACTTAAGATACGCACCACTGTTGTATGTTCTTGTGTTAAATGTAAAAAACACAATTCGAATTTGAACGGAGCTGAACGCGAAAACGGACGGAATATTGCTGAGAAAGCTTGCACTGTTTTTCCGCATAACCGCTATATGCGGCCGAGACAATTTTATTCCATTATTTCATTTATTTATTTATTCCATTATTTCCATCAAACACATCCGATCTCTCCGCGGTAAAACCGTAATACTCATTATAGTTACGTAACAGCCTGCATCAAGCTAAACAAACGGTGGGTGATATGAGACGCGTGAAAATAATGTATCGTCGTCCGTCACGCGCGTGTGTCCCTCGAAAGACATGAAAAACATTCAAACGTCGCGCGGGCACGTAAGTGCATTCGTCGTTAAGTACTTGAAGTTTGCGACCGTGGCGCCGACGTGCCTGCGAAAAAATTATCTAGGTCTACACCAGATACATTTTGAAAAATCTAATATCGAGCATTTTATAAGTGCACTTTGACATTGATAAAATATCAGTCTGTTTATCGCTTGTATTTAATTGAAAAATAATAATCATTAAAAATAATCCTTCATAAACATATTATATACAGAAAGCTGGTTAACTGATCGAGTACAATTTTCAAAATTAGAATCGAACAACGTTGAACAACATGTTTGGAAATTCAAAAACCATTTTTAACGATCGAAAAATCTAGTGAAGAAAACCCACAAATGCGACGCGTTGAAATCGCGGCAACCGACCGACCGACGACGGCGGCGATGTAAACGTATACTCTGACGGGCGGTCTTTATTTATCGAATAAATTGCATTGTTGCAATATTGAGATTTCCCAAGGGCCCAATGCGGTCCGCTAAATAATTTTGATTGCACCAAGACCGCATGGCCGCCGTCGTCAACGCATCGCGT
This sequence comes from Chaitophorus viminalis, assembly GCA_025469195.1. NCBI lineage: Eukaryota > Metazoa > Arthropoda > Insecta > Hemiptera > Aphididae > Chaitophorus > Chaitophorus viminalis. Next base: position 35,193 of record JAIPRK010001367.1, on the reverse strand, counting down.
AACTGCAGATTAATTAAAGATCTTTTTGTTAATTAAAAAATTAATAAATTACACGGTGCGGTTATAATATCGCAGAGATTATTATCCGTACATGTTCCGCAGTTACATGGTGCGTTTAACTGTACTGTAATTATTATACTGGCGTGTATACAATTTCCTCGTTGTACTTTTTTTTATTTAATTTTTTCCCGTACATCACTGGAAGAGTTGGTATAATAATATACGATCACCTCATCATTTTGGATTCCAAGTATACCGACTATTGTTAATGTATTATGTATTATTCTGCTTGATGACACGATGAACCGTATGTACTCGATCGTATAACATTAGGTCTGTGAAATCGTGACGCATTATTATTATCATAACGTTATAATATGGTATGTACCTAGATATTATACAATATAATAACCTAGATGGCTGCAGTAGCAATATTCATTTTTTATACGCTACACACAGCAGCATGAGTGCATGACTATATGTCTATATTGTTACATTTTTACACACCACTATACCACATCTATCGTAAATAATAATACCGGTTTAATCGTGTGTATATATTTGCTTTAGCACAGCTTGAAAAAACAGCATTTTACCTTAAACTGCGTCGAGAATAAAATTAACGCGTCGTGGTGCAGATATCTACTATAGGTACCTATATTTAATTACTATTTCACCGTTCATTTATGATATTATAATAATGTCATTACTACTGTAGTTTCAAAACAAAATTAATTATGTATGTGATAAATAGTAATTATTATAATTTCACTTACATATTATTTATTTGTGTGTAAATGTTTGATGTATTAGCGTTGATTATAATAAACAATATTTATAATCACTGATAATTATGTAGTGATATCAATCGATAACTATCGATGTCTCAATGTACGATTTTAATTAGAATAACAAATTTAATATAGTATATATTATCTATTACGTATTCGTTTAATTGACTTTATTGAATTCGATTGTCATCTTATCGACAAAAAAAAAAAAACCTAAATATCTTTCATTTAATAGCATATTTATATTGTGCACATTCATTTTAGTCATATTTATATGTATACATATTGTTCTTTAAGCGAAAACGCGTATTATTATATGTTATTGCACAACCGATCTTAATTTTTTTTCATTTAATTTTTTGCTGATAAACTATTATGTAAACATACATAATGAATTACCATTTATATTCACTGTAAAATAAATTTCCCTATTGGTTTTTTTCTACATTAAATTTATTTAAGCAGTTTATTGTTAAATTTAAAGATCGTCATAAACACATTATTACTATGTACTACTATACATTGTTAAAAAGTACTGTATATTTCGCTTTATCCTTATATGTATTTGCGTGTATTGAATAAGTACGCTGTATTTATTGGCAACTCACGTGGTGAGCATCTCGATTTAATTTAACAATAATAAAAGTTTTTTATCTCTAATGATGGTAAAAACGCTCAAAAGTTTCATTCACGTGATATAAATTTGGATTGCAAAAATGGTGCTCTCGCAAATGTTTCATTTACTTGCAAACTCGTACAATCACGGGAAGACTCGAAATATTGAATTTCCTCCAGTATTAATCATGCAGCGATAATGCTCTATATATAGGTCTTTGTTTGGTAATTTTTCCGCCGTTAAAAAATTGCGATTTTTCCACACTTAACATTTGAATACAATATTAGTTATTTCATCTACTAAAATCAACGTAATATTATTCAAAATACCAATAAACATGCTAACAGATATGACGAAACTATTAATGGCTGGTTGTTGTTCCATTTCTTTTTCTTTTTACAAGTTTCATTATTAAAAATACCAATGTGTGACATTTATATTATACAGAAAGTGTTGACCGTTTGGACTTTATGAAAAACGATTCAAACATTTTGTCATTATAATAGTATAACAATAATATATACTTAATTCCATATTATGTCCAAAATGGTTGTAAGATATTTATAAGTTTAACTGACGTAATATTGCTTTTCAGGCCATTGTAACGGTTTAATGGCATTCCGCAGCGCATAAAATGCATTTTCGGTGAGTCATGCAGCTCGCTATATGTATAAAGGAGCCGAAAAAAGGGTGATCGTGATATACCGGGATGTGGGGCAGGACAACGTATAGTATAACTTGGGGAAGCTTGCTGCGAATAATACAGGGTTTCGCGCGGATACACGGCTGGAAAAATCGCACTGTTATATTATATATTATTGGCACACGGACGAAATCAGTAATTGTATCGCGGTTAATAAATTACATACCTTAAGTCCTATATAGTTGTGTAATTACTGCAATTATATTAATTATTTTCACTCGCTGCAGCTTTATATTATGCAAATGGCACTGTCAAAAATACTCATCTCGGCCAGAGGAAAACAAATCAAATATGTTTATATATACAATATACTATTTTATATTATGTATCTATGATCAATTATAAAGCTGAATTACTATCGGCTTTGCCCGGAAGATATTTTTAATTTTAGATCAATTATATCACTATTTTGATTTAAAAAAATAAAAATAAAAACTTGGATTGAAAAAAGCGTACCATTGTCGTGGGTATATATTGTAACGATTTTTATTTACGGCGTTTATCGCAATTGGTACTATAATAATTATTGAAATCGTAAAAGAAACAAAAAATATTTTCCATGGAGTGAAAAAATGCACTGCCATTCTCTCCTCGGATCAAAAATGAAAAAAATTGATGACGTTAGAACATCCTGAGAAGTATTAGGAACGAATCCGTGTAAAAATATTCAATAAGAGCGGTCGTCAGAAACTTACAGTACCTATATAGATGCTACATAAGACCTGTTCTTTTATATACATATATCATATATGAGTATAACTTTTGAGGATGTACAAGGTATATCCTAACCATTATATAGGTACAAGAATAATTCAACCAGGAGAAGTACTACATTATAGGAAATTTATTCCCTCTAGGCGTCTCGTTCGCAATTTTTCGCCCATAAATACCAGCGAATCCGACCCCGATTGTCGGTCGACGGATATACCTATGTCCTATACGAATTATAATATTATGCAGAGCGACCGACGCGCGACGCTTGACGTTCTCGCGCGGCAAACGGCATTATAATTTTCTATGTACACGATTACGGAATATTTTATATTTATAACCGATCTTTTCCAAATCCTTTCCCGTTTTTTTTTTTTTTTCGTCACTCGATATCGTATCGGGATATTACAATAATACAATTCTCGCACAGTGTGTATACAGTAGGTCAAAGGGTGGTGGTATACAGTGTGCTATAAACAACAAATGTGCGTTCGCGACTTCGGTCGCATAAACGTAATATGTTTGCGTGTCTTAAGCGCTTAACACGTTTAGAAAGATTAGGTACACACCACGTTTTTAACATTTTATCCAATTATAAAGTTCTGATATTGATCGACTGCATATACTTTGTTAATTGTGGGTTTTAAATATTAATTAGTAGGCAAAGACTAGACTGTGAAATGAGATTTCTTTTCGCGCTTATATACATATATTTACCGCGTTTTCCCATTACGTTACCTATATGAGCGTTTAAATTGTTTTATCATATTATGAATATTGAATATAATATATTATAATCCTAACATCTTATTTTTGCTACCCATTGGATGGTCGTTAATAATTAGTATAATCGGTACTTCTCAATAGTTTCGTTTTCATAGTTTTTACTTATATTAGAAGTTGGAAATATAAAATTGCAGTCCATTCAATCATAATATATTTTGATAATACGATACTAGTATTATATTGTTAGACTTCAGGTAATTCTTAAATTTTCAGTTAGATCTTCAGACCTCAGTAATACTTAAGTCGAACTTTAAATTTTCGAATTAACCAAATAATATTTAACAATTTACAAGGGGAAAAACTAATATTATAATAATCGTTTCAACATTATCGTATATATTTAATTTTTAATCAAATAAGTAAAGCGAAAACAATTGATTCTTTATCACAGTATCATTATATAACAACTCTTTATATAGCAACAAAACAAATTTAAAACGAGATTATTTCGTTATTATTTTAGAAAAATACTCGTTATTAAAAATTAATAGCGCATAGTTTTTGGCATAGGCACAAACGTTGCTAATAAATAATAATTATATCTTATTCGGTTATGTTCAATTTTAGATTCTGAACGGAGTTATGAATGTATTGATTTTAAAATGATGTGTTTTTTTTTATGTCTGATGACATCTTTTGGGACAGTAAAAATGCTTCGATTTCCATATACAGCAATTTTCCTTAAAGTAAAGTGGATGATGTAGATAGTACTTGGGCATGTCAAATGTTAAACATTTTCTATACTTTTCAAAAGCGTCGGGCAAAACTATAAATAAATTACGGAAAAACGGAAATTTTTATGCAAAACCACATTTGACAGAGTATTTAAACTATAAAAAATGGTGCACTGGAATTGTGGTGTCGAGGGGTCACGCAGGGGTACCCAGAGTATCCCGAATACGATTTTTGAACCCCTCCCTCTCTTCCACAAATAATCGGGCATGGTTTTATTTTTTCAAAAATGCGCAGCTAGTAAAATACACGGTTTTTCCAATTCAAGGACTGCGGTATATATATACATAGCTGGTGCCTGCGTTTGTATTATAATCGATAATCATTCAATCTGATACCGAGTACAGTGGCTGCGACGACGGTTGAGTTTCTGCGGTGGACGTTTTGCGAATAACGTGGATAATAATACCAGCCTGCAGCCCCCCCACGTGTCGCAACTCGGCACCATCATGGACGTGTATGTATACGCGAAAAAGATAAACGCACGCAATCTATCAATAATAATAATAATATATCTGTCATTGTCACCGAACATTATGTACGAATTATTGTTATCATGGAAAACTCAAAACAATACGGGCGGCCTTCGGCGACGAATATATTATGTACATATAGGTATATATATATATATATATATGAGCTCTGCAGTATTAACGCGTGTCGAAGCGTAAACAGGTCACCAGCGCTATAGCAGTATATATACAATAATAATAATAGTAATAACAATAGCAATAAATAATAATAATAATACATCTTAAGGCGTTTTATTTCAGAATTGTGTGTCAATAACACCCGAGTATAAGCGGCTGTAAACGCATAAACTTATACACAACAACTGAACAACGGAATTGTCGGAATTGAATGTGCGTACAAATCAGCATATTATATTGTAATGTACACGACGTGAAAAGGAATAAAATAAAATATTATTAAAAAATTACACATTAATTTACAAAATGCAGAACGGAATTGACGGTTATAAATTATTTCTCGAACGACCGACATCGGTAAAATTGTAATCGGCGCTAATAGTCATTATTATTACGGCAAACTATTATAATTGTTGTGCCGCATGCTATATTAGGTACCATTATAGTCTACATTATGGTAATCATCACGTGTGCCAGGCCGACCCGACGACTATTTGGACGCGCGCACCGTGGAGCTGTATGGAAAAAAACACGAGCTATTATTGTTTTCCATTGACGGTTGCTCCCCGGGTGCGAAGGGCAATACTGCGATGTCGTAACTAAATTGTACCGCTCTTCGACACCGCGCGATAAATGCGTGTATCTTCTATTGTCTATTGCACATCGTAAAACTTTCGCTAAACAGTAAACTGCACATCCCGCATTAAAAAATCAACTGTATAGGTTTCGGGAAAAATATAAACGTTTATAATAGTAATATAGTATTACTTATACCTGTATAATAATATATAATATATACTTGTATAGGTGAAAACAACACGTTTTCGATTGTGGTACAAAAACCAAAATCGGTGAAGAGAAATAGAAACTATTTAAAATAAAACGTGTACGTGAATTGATTATGGGCGAAAAGTCCGAATTTGTCACAGTTTGAAATATGAATTTTGCGCTAAACCCGGATTTTGGATTTTGAAACGAATTAGAATTATTTTTTGCGATACGCTGTTACTCATACCTGATAAAGTCGTAATAACTATATAACGTCATTTTAAACCTACGATATTTCTTACTATGTTTTGTTGTTGTACTATGTACAGCAATAATATATATATATATATAATAAGTTCAACAATTTGAACTTAAAATAAGTACAAAAATCCGGGTTTCTGGTTTCAAAAGCATAAAATTAAGATTTTTAGAGAATCCCAGATATATGTCACTACAGCACATATTAATATACTATGTGAAATCAAACAGAATCAATATGTAAATGGTAAATATATAGTTTGTGTGTGTATGTCAATATGTTACAACTGCGATTATGGACGATTGAAGCTTAAATGCATGTCATACATAAATTATGATGCATTAATATCTGAGTCAGCCCTACAGTTTGCCATTGATACTTTTATCTATATAGTATAAATATACATGTAGTCTACTTTGAAGTTAGTTCGGTGGTACGCGCGGTCGTGCAGTCAGCATTTTAGTTAGAATAATATTTTAATGCCGAAACGGTTATAGTCCATGTACATGTAGACGTGCAGATGACGTAGTGAAGTCATAGGCGTGTTTACGGGGGGGGGGACGAGTGGGCACTGGTCCCTCCCCCCTCCCCCGGCGGATTGTGTCCAACAAAAAATCATGCCAGGAGAAAAAAAAGGTCACAAGATTGGTACATTTTATTATATATAAAAATTATTGATTTATTAAAAACAATAAGAATTTCGTCGTAATTTTTGTAACTAAAAAAAAGGCATTGCTGATTTAAAAATGTCTTGTGCCTCCCCGTCCACCATCGTCCGGACACGCCTATGAGTAAAGTATATAACATGCTGTTTCATATCCTCATAATACATACGTATACCACTTTAGTAGTTGATCAACTATCATATTATTATGTAACTGAATGTTCTACTACAGAACTACACAATCGCAATGTGATTTGCATTGTGGTCGAAAATTAAATGAAGAATCACGTAGTATGATTGAATAACACAAATTTATTGCTATTGCATAATGCATTACCTAAACTGCACCACATGTCCACATGTTATTAAAATTATTTTAATGTTATTATTGGTTCGTCGGTTTAATATTCTCGGAAAACGATAGCTTTATCTGCAGTACGCTAATTATTGGTTTTGTGAGAAAGAAAAATGCTTTAATGTGATCAGAAAAAAAAAACAAAACAAATTATAAATATAATATTTTATTATTGTTATATATAGGTACTTATATTATTTACGTTCAAATATGATATTGATGGTTCAACGGGTCAAGAGTGTTAAATGCCAAGTGCATAAATCATGAAAAAAATCTGCCATAGTTGGTACTTTGTATCTATAGTCAGTACCAATATTGTAATCTTAATTAATCATAAACAATACTCTCATCCATGTGCCAAGGCTAGATTATCTATAAAAATTACACTCTATAGTCTATGCACATACATAGGTATACATGCACACTAAATAGGAGGTTAAAACAAGTGTATGCATACATTTCGGCACACTAATGGCAATCGTTTCGCACATCAGAACACAAAAATAAAAAACGATAATAAAAATATAGGTGTGTGTACTGAAGGTAGGTCATCATTATAACTTACTAATGGTGTATATACTTACTGTATGAATGTTTCATTTGCGATAATATGCGCTAATGCTGTTCCTGTTGTCGATTTTTTTTTTGTGTCATAATACTTATAAATTATAATAATAACGAAAAATAATAGATATTATCATTAGTCATTAGTCATTACCAATACAACGCACATTATTTTATGTCGCTACACATTGTCCCCTTGGAATTCCTACCATTTTTTGACGATAACACAGTTGCATTTAAATTAAAGTCTAATACCAATAAATTACTACATTTCACCACTTTTTTTATCAATAATATAAATTAACTATGTAAGAGAAAAGAGCTGTATAAAGCAGAGAGCATGTAATGGACTTTGCAGTGATTCTCGGTTGTTTGTTAAAGATAATAAGTTTTAATTAATTTAATAGCGAACGGTTTTTTTTTTTATTTGTTATAAAAATGAATTATCTTTTCAACATAAACTCAAAACAAGAAGTGCTATTGTATTACTATTTTCTAGTTTCTTTTATTATTTATAATTACTTCTATATACCGAGAATCATATACACAATAGAGGTTAGGTTTTCATGGCTTAAGACATCAGAAAGGCTTCTATTAACTTGGTTAAACTTGAGTCACTTCTTTTTTTTTGTTATAAATGTTGGCTTCTAAATAAACATATTTTTTTTATTCTTTTTTGGTTAAATCAAGGAGAAATTATTAAATTGTTTGATTTATTTTCCAGTTACGCGTTTAGTAGTTGAATACATTATTTTCGCAATATGTTTCTACTGATAATTCAAATTTCTACTGACCTCTTAATATTGCGAAATGCAATAATCATTGATTTATGACAATTGTATTGTACAATGATTTTTATTTTAAACAAACATCGAAAATACTATTAATTTAATGACTTTTAGTATAGCAGAGTAGTTGACTGCTTAAGTGCGTGTTACGATATTGACAAATAACAGCAGAAAAAGAATTAATAAAACATCGAAAATATTATTTATTAAAATATCAATTATAATAACAGAGTAGTTGACTGCTGAAGTGCGGTCAACGATATTGGCATATAAACCTCAGAAAAAATAATTAATAAAACCGAAAATAATTAAATCGTTTTTAAACTCATACAACAGTAGTAACGATTTTATCCAACCATTTCATCCATTTATTACTATTATTATTATTCAAATTCGACTGTGATATGAAAAATGAAATAGTACAGCTATATTTTCTGGTTAATTAGTTTTTAATTTAGGTTTAATTACGTTTCATAATGATTTATATAATATGAAATATGATTATACGAATATGATTCATCCACGATCCACCAACGGAATAATATAATAGTATTATTGTACAGCAATATTACCTATACCGGTTTAATATTCATAAGGATAAGTGCAGCATTGCTCTGTGTTCACCACGGATATACATTTAAATCTGAAAAAAAAAATAATAATAATAAATTGATAAAATAATACATCAAATATCCTAAATACAATTTTAAACTAATTTCCCTGTAGATTATGAATAAAAAAAAGAATTTGATCATTGTAATATTTTTGTATAAGTAAATGAATAATACGCAGGATAAAAGTCCGATACCTAGATGTTGTTAAGGTAATTAATATTTTCCATCCTTCACTTTGTACATGCGCACAGTTTTGGTTGTTAGCGTTATTACATTGCATTGGTAATCTCTATATTCTACTCGGAATTTCTAATGAAAAATTGTTCTACATGACTACATAGTAAGTTTGTAGTGATAATCGCAATTCCCGCTGTTGCCTTTATAGTGTTTATTGTTGTTTCATTTATTATTTAAGTTTACGCTGTTATGGAATAACCGACCTAGAAATTTATTACCAACAGTAGCGCACCCAGGGGGGGGGGCTTTGGAGCTGAAGCTCCCCCAAAAAAAATAATATTTTTTACTAAATTATATATTATTATAGCACTTTTTCACAAATATAGTACTACAATGATGGTTGATTAAACATATAATATAACATAGAATAATAATAGTAAAAAAATCACCATTTATAATTTGTGGTAATTATTTACTTGTATATAAAAAAAATAGGAAAATGTTTAAGCCCTCCCTAAACAAAAATCCTGGGTGCGCGCCTGATTACCAACTACAATAATAAAATTGTATTAAATAATATAATATTGTAAATAATTATTATTCACTACGTAACTGTCCATTAATTTATCAATTTAATTCGTCCGTGATTGATCGCATGATAATTCAGTTTTCGCTTTGTATTTTGCATTTCTTCAGAAGTTCAAACGCAACGTTTCGATTTTAGATTCTGATCAAATCGAGGAATGTATTCAAATCTTGGAACAGTAAAAACGCCATGTGCGATGGGCGAATCTGGTGTATGCAGACTTGCAGTTCAACAAACACGAACAATAGTTGTATCAATGATGTCATACCGGAACGGAACATGGTAAAAAAAAAAATAAAAAGATACACCTAGAATTCGTTATTGAATATATAAATCGACTTGTATGGATATTTTTCAAATATTTTTGGTATAACTTGTATTTATTTAGTATTCACTAGTTGTTGTGCAAGTTAGGTTGGGCGCGGAATCTAGGAACTTCAAGTACCTACGCTTATCGGATTTTCTACAAAAAAGCTGATTACCGAAGTACAACATTGGATACCAGCTATCACCTAGTTTTGAATATATAGGTAAAAACTAGATTCTGAAGTCTCGATTTAGCAGTAGAACATACAAATTTTTTTTTTTTTTTATAACGGAACAATTATATCAATATAACAACAATATAAGATTTCTTTATAAATTAGCTGGTCACATTGTAATTTGAAATTCGTAGAAAAATTCAAAAAATTACAAATTACACGGTGTAAAACTAGCATGTAGGTACTGCAAAATATTGTTCCGATGGAATTACGTTTTGAAGATTTTTTTTCATTTTGTTTATAGCTTATTTTTTTTTTTAAAAAAAAAAAAAAGGTCATAATAACATCAGTGTGGTTTCGGGTTATTGTAAACAAACAAAGAAATAATAATTATCAATTTTCAACCAACAAAAAAATTGAAATTAGAAAATAACAACTACAAACAATAAGATTAATTACAATTTTGATTTCACGTTGTTTATTTTCACAGAAGTTCCAACTGTTCCAAGAATCTCTGTCAAATGTAGTTTAAAAATATTGGCCTACTACTATGAATATAATATGGAAAATAACAATTATTAAATTATTATTATTAAACAATTAAGTATTCTTATATATAAATCTTTTCATTGTGTCGCGTCGCCGCGTCGGTGTTCATATAGTAATATTATTATTTTCTGTAGTGGCTTTTTTTTCAAAAGGATTTAAAAATAACACGAAAATGGTTTTTTTTTTTATTTTGTAATATGCATTTTATTTAGCCGGTTGTGACACGTTTGAGGAAATGGGTACCAGGGTCTCATGCGGTCGTTGCTCACCGCAGCATTTCGCGGTACACGATGTGACCCAAACCCATCGCGGCTAACGAGACTCGTGTCTCGCTCTAGGTCCGGGAGAACTATACATAGTGAATTGTTGTCTACTCGGCGATCACGGTGTGTCGGTGTTGCACCGAAACAGCATTGTAACAACACGCAACGACGCAACAATAATATTGTAAATAATTATGATCATAAAATCATCACTTTTGCCGCGCACAATTATTCGTACGTCGTCGTAAAATTCACAGTCGAGCTCAAACACCGCAGTCGTCGTCTATCGAACTCTGGGGAAAAAAATTATTTATTCGTGTTCGACGACGACGATTGGTTAGGTTCACAGGTATAATGTTACACGTGCACGAGACACCGACACCTCGCGCGCTCGTGCCAATAACGCTTTCACAATGGGATTAGAAAAAAAAAAAAGAAAAAAAAATAACCGGAAAGCTTTGCGTATAAGTAAAACCGTAGGTACTATACTATAACCAGTGGTGTTCCCATAAGGCAGTTGTGGCCAAACTACGACCCGCGGGCCAATTCCGGCACGCGAAAATATTTCAGCACTTTTTTGCGTACCTATCTATAATGTTTTACATTTAGGTTCGTTAAAAAAAAAAAAAAATTTGAAAAATTAAAAACTGCAGTAAAGTATTAAATAAATCCATATAAATTATAAATTAATATATTTAAAAATAATAATATGTAATTACATACTTATAACAAAAATTCTTAAGACTTTAAAGTGTAATTAAAAATAGAAAATTTCCGGCCCAGCATTATTTTTTTTTAGTAACCCGCGGTAAAAAAAATTTGGCCACCACTGCCATAGGGTATACTACATAATATACTTATGCGGTATGCTCTCAACTTTTATGTTCTAAAAATTAATTCAGAAAATTCATGGGTATACGCGTATACATTCAAGCCCTTCGTGAAGAAGCTTATAATATAAGAATTGATTTAACAATTTTATTATTGTTTAAATACATTTTGTGATGGATAATAATTTCTCACGTCAGGCGAAATGTGTATTTAATTTTTTTTGTTAATCTACTGTTATCTATTGTTAATTTACATATTTATATTTAAACCCTCTACCGTCACCGTATTGATCATAAAAATGTCCATATGAGATAGACTCATCAGCGTATATAATCTCGACAAAATTGATGGGAACATCAATGGATATAATAACAGTCGAGACTAAGATTGTTCCTGAAACCGTACTCGCTATTTTCGTACATCGTATCGATATCGTAAAATGCCTTCATAAGTTTGTTACACACGGAGCGATTTATCCGCGGCGGTTTGAAACCGCTCACTCGGCTTGCTTACATACGTAGGCGGTTTTACAGCGGTTTTAATTAATTTAGACTTTTTTTTGGTGCCAATTTTGAATACCTATTTGAATATCTATTAAATATTCAAGTATTTTGTATAAGTCAAATTTTTTTTATCAAAAATAATAAAAAAAAAAAATGTAAAAATCGGATATTTCAAATGTCTATAAGTAACTTTACTCATTATAATATTTTGAAAAATATATGACATAAAGGAAATACCAATCTTTACAGCTGGTAAAAATTTCAAGTTTCTGCGACTTATACTTTTTGAATTATAATATATATTTAAAATCATTTGAGAATAAATCACTATTTTATCCTTTAAGTCCGGTAGAAATTTTTTTAGATTTTTGAAGAGTAGCTTATGGATAACCTAGTATTAAAATTTGGAACCTTAAGTATAAATAGAATAAATTTTATGAATTTTTATTTACAATATAACTTGCAAATTAGCATGGTTTTGACACATTTTATACAAATTTGAACTTTATGGCCTACTAAGATAAATTTGTGTTAAACGATTTTCAATTTTTTTTAGTTTTACGACATCAAAAGCAAAAAAGAACCGGATGGGCCTCGCTCTGCTGTACAGTTGGGGGTGGAGTACATCTCGTTCCTAGGATAGGTTATTACAATAAATTTGTTAAATTTTAATGCAATGATAGGTACCTATACCAAATGATAAATACCTATGATACCAATGATGATACCAATACGAATAACAATTCTGAACGGAGATGATATGTTGGTCTAAAATGGGTATATTATAATATAGTATTTTATATTTAAATTGAAATATAATACAATAGTATGCAATTTCGTAAAAATTTAAATTTCAAAGTCATAAAATGTTTTCTTTAAGTCCAGTAGAAATTGTTTTATAGCTTTTTGAAGAGTAACTTATGGATAACCCAGTGTTAAAATTTTAATCCTCAAGTATAAACTGAAAAATTTTTATGAATTTTCAACTACAAAATTTTAACATATTTCATATATATATTCTGATATTTTTTACTTACGATAAGTATAACTTATGATAAACCTTGTATTAAATTTTCAAAAGTTTTCGGACAGCCAAATAAATTTTATAGATATTTCAAAAAAAAAAACTTACAAAAATCGAAAATTTAAATTGTCTATAAATAAGTCAAAATACTTTGAAAACTTAACCATGTATTGAGAACACCAATATAAAGATTTGGAGAAAATTTCAAGTGTTTGCGGTTTTTCGTTTTTGAGAGCATTTTAAAAAAATGTATTATGTCAAAATGTGGTTTTGCGTAAAATTTCCTGTTTTTTCGTAATTTTTTTATCGTTTTTTTTTACGCTTTTAAAAAGTATTGAAAAAGTTGGATTTTTGACTGAAAAGTTGCTGTTTAAGAAAATAGAAGCATTTTTACTGCCCCAAAACGTGATGACAGACACAAAAATAAAAAAAAATAAAAAATAAAAAATACACATCATTGTAAAACCAATACATTCCATCACTCCGTTCAGAATCTAAAACGAAATTACCGAAAAGGCGTTATTGGATACATCCAATTAATTTAAAAAGGCCGCAAAAAGGATAATTTAATGTCAACTTCATTAAAATAATCCGTTCAATCGTATCATGTCCGCGGTCCGCCGTGGACAATTCGCTCCGTGTGCATATGTCCATTGGAAATACACAGTTTAATTTCAGCGAGCTGTAGCGGTCGACCGCCCGAAAATTAAACAAGAACGGACACAGGCGGTCGTCCGCGGCTATAAGCGGCGCGGTTTTCTTCTTGTGAATATATCCAATTGATTATTGGTGTTTAATTTTAGACGGTTATCCGCCGCGGATTAAAACCGCGACCGCGCGCGGCTAAACCGCTCCGTGTGTAACCAGCTTTATTGTTGTACAACCGTCGTTCGTCATTTCGTCCAACGCGCAGCGAACATGGCCAACAACCGATATTATGACGATATTATTGTACCGTTATTGTACGTATATGGTATATTATATTCTTCGCCGGGAGTAAACCGCGGTTGATATTGAAATATTTCGTTATGCTCGATTCACGGACGGAACGACAGGACAACCCTCTTGTTTGGGGTGGCGGGATAAAAGTTTACGACACATTTTCGAACGCGTGGGGGGGGGGACAAAGAAAACACTATAATATTTACATAAAAATTGCTATTGTTTCCTTTCCTCGGTGCGTACCGCCATAGTACCGTACACGCGTCTTCAATTGCAATTCGTTGTATTACGAACATTGCGAACCGAACGGCTTTCGTTAGGGTCTACAGTGTTTTTACGATTATACTTGTCCGCTTTGGTCGCTGTTGCCGTTATCGTTATTATATTTATTTATTCGTTCCAATATTCCCAGACGTACACGCGTGATGTTTTCAATAAGGAATATTTCATGTGATATTATATACTGCGCAACAGAATGAATATTCGTCGCAGATTTCCGTGAATGGGACAAAAAACGTAGGTATTGATTTTACCTGCACTCCTGCATCACAACTACTCTTCTTCGGTACTCCAACGAAGCGAGGGAGTGTGTTGATATTTTAGGTTCTATAAAATAGCACATTTGTATATATGCACCAAAATTAATGTCCCGTGTAATTTATATAATTTTTAACAATCTCTCATGCGAATATGCCATTGAAGAATATTATACACCCGTTAAGTAATGGTTAAACAGAACTTTGTTAGTTGAACACTTGTAATGGAAATCCGCAGCAATTTTTATTTTTTTTTTTCATTTCCTGATAGTTTTTCCTGCAATAATGAAAACATTGAAAACCTTGTACACAGTACGCTTTCTTGCTTTCTTACAGGTAGTTCAAGAACAGCAGTTTTTAAGCAAGTAGTGAAATATTTAAACGTCATGATTACCTAGTTCAATATATGTGTAATTTTTACTGTTTGAAATCAACGATCCGACTGATAAATGTTTATAAACATTACGCACAAATTTACTCATGCTCGTATGGAAATATTACTACGGACCATAGAATCACATTAATCGGCGGAAATCAACATGGCTGCGAAAATTATTTTATATCGGTTTGGAGAATATTTCACAGGTGTTTAAGACGTGGAGAACTTTTAAAATGATATTATCTATTTTAATGTCATTAGACCTGCAGAACAAATTAATATCTATTTAAACATACGTAGACTTTTACAAATCCATTACTAAGTACTAGAACGAGGTTTTTAGTTCCTGTTCCAATGAAAAATTTTCCATTAGAACATTGAGTTATTTCCACGCATACCAAATACTAATAAGCCATGAATCAACTCTTCAGTGTACAAAAAATAATTCATGACCAGAGAGAGTTATTAGTTGTAGATTAATACCAATATTCCAGTAATAATTTATAGGTTTATAAATTAAAAGTAATTCAAAATTACAATATTTTGAATATAAATTATAACAATGTTATAGAACGTTCAAAATATTCAAACATCGTATTAGATGGTGTTTTAAAGATAGAATAAAATAAATTATTATATAACTTTCAGGTATTGAATGCTTATCAATCGTTGCCGTGGCAATCAAATAAATCGGATTTGGTTTACTAAAATAAAATTTGCTTGCGTATACTATACACACCACGAATTAAGATAATATATTATGTACATCATTAATCCGTGATACATATACCTACTTATACGTCATATTATTATACTGCATAAAATGTGCGATTTAGAAAACGTCGAAAAAAGTTATGGATCAACAATTATTTATTTTATAACTCTAAATTGTAATACTATAGAGATTTGGATCGAAGTATATGGATCGGGCATTCTCTCGTCGATCATTATTCACACGCTAAATAAGCTCAACTACCGGCAACCTTCCCTTCCGCGCAGTGCACCGAAATACACTGACCTACATTTACATAGACCAGCGACACATACGATAGCTGCAGGTTATTGGTTTGCAAATGAATTCGCAAAAACACGTCGTAATAATGTCCATCTAATCGCACAATCATCCTCCGTAATCGCCTGTGCCGGAGATCTATATCCGATCGCTGCAGCTTGAACACAATATATATATAATATACAAGAGGAATTTAAATCATTTATATATTGATTCGAAATACTTTTTCAACAATTGTTCAAAACGCATTTCTGCAATCCTTCGAATACTAATTCGAACTCGTGACGTCTGGTCCCACGTATCAGTGTTCGTAGTGAGGTGTGTGATGAGGAGGATGAGGTAGCTGTCGGAGGGGGGCCGGGACTGCTGCAGGCATTGCGTCTTACGAGACTCAAGGTAAAATCAGATTTAATTGGAAGACCAAACATAATATACAAGAATAAAAAACGATGACCTCGTGGTTTAACTGTTTAACACGTCCTACGTGCGTCAATTGATTTAAAATGGTCGAAATAAAACTGCAAATTTTAAATTAATCACGTAATATAATACGGTTGTTATTGTAACAAGCTATAACTGCAACTTTGTCGTACATTAACACGCTGTATTAGCAAGATGTTAAATCGTCGTAAAATATTGAAATGGTATATCTACTACAGTTAACCTGCGCAGCAGAAACGCACGGAGAGCAAACACATAAACGAACACGGACCAAACAATATTATTTTTTCAACTCAATATTACGACGAATAGTAAGAATTTGCAATATGCGTTTTTATATCGACGAATCCATGGCATTCTTTGAGTATATGTTTTCAAATCAGATCGAGTTTGGGGTGATGCATCTTACGTACTTATACAGATTTGAGGCCATATTATAGTAGTTAACTCGTTTTCAATGTAAGAAAAACCATGCCAGATTCGTATTAAGGGTTCAGCGCTCCAGCTAGGACTCTCCATATCCATTATAAAACATTAACCCTGGCAAAGGCTTATATTTCAATTCACAATTCATGACCAACATTATTCTGTGCGACTGTGTTACCTACACATTCGTGGGTGCGTTGTACACTTCATTTGAACACGTTTTTAATACGTGCGTATAAATGAGGGGTGATAATCCAAAACGTACTATTTCCATTTTTCACTTTTTGCAGTACTGATGGATTTTTGTTACGAACTACTGAAATAGCTTAAAGATTTTGGTAATTTTACCAAAACAATTATAAAATTGTGATAAAATTTTTTTTTGTTATGTCCTCTAGACCTAAGTTATATTATATTTTAATGTTCTAAATTTAACATCCAAGTATATTTTTTCAATATTGTAATCACACGCGTGACGTACGAATAATGACAACTAAAAACAATGATGTGGCGGATGTGACGAGATTTTGAACCGCATCACACGGCATGACTATGGCAAAACATTAATATTATATTATCACTAATACAATGCAAAATTTAGCGATTACAGTTAACAGATACAGTAATTTTCCTGCAGCGCGGTATGTATTTACAACATTATACGCGTATATCCTGTTCGAACACGACTCACCGTGAGAAAACTTGTCGTTACGCTCTTGTATGTTACATATTATATTTATTACACGTAAACGTTAACACACGCACTTGCCCACGCATATATGTACACGCACGCACACACCCCGATATGAGTTACGTGTATCAATATCACAAGGATATTAAACGCGATTAAATTAACGGTGTGCTCGTATCGCGCTGCATGCATGGTTTATTTTACGATTGCAGAGAATGTCAAACTGTAAAACGCATACTTTTTAACCACAAATTGTTGTACACAGATAGGTAATATTATGGACATTTTTAACGAACAATTTGATTTTTCCTTTAGTTTCAGTTCTGATTGGAAACCGTTAATCGTATATACGAATCGATTGCAGGTATGCAGTCGTTTCGAGTCGTGGGCAGCGGTCCTTCTGCCCCAGATTAGATTACCGGTACCCTAGCGACACACTGAAGCAGTCAACCAGTCGATATATTCGATATATTATTATATATGTAGGTCGATGGTTATAAAAATTAATTTTACCATTACCGGTCGATCCCGTAAAAAAATATAATCAAATAATGCGGATATCATTATGTTTGCAGTTAGGAACCTTTATTGTCCTGGATGTCGAGGTCACCGGGGACTTAAAATTTCGGTTGTAGCTCGTTCGTTTGTTTGAAAAGGTTGGCGACCCGCCCCCCCCCCACTGCAGCACTGAAGCGTGTTTCCATTAAACCGTAGACAAAACTCTCACAAGGACAAAACCATTGACGGTACAGCTCTTGTGGTGTGCACAGCCGTTATAATAATATATATTAATTCTGTTATTTCCCAATATTGCAGTACACGAGATGTATAGATGACCCAGACTGAGACGGTTTATACCGTGAATGAAGTCGTGATCTCCTGTGCAGTTATGAGGTGTTAATTACGGACGAGAGGAATTGAATGAAAACCGTATTTTGTGTTTTTCCATCGCACACGGTTTCACGTGATATATTGACAGGTGGTAACAACGATGGAGAACTTTTAAGAATCTTTTATATTGTATAATAATCGTGTTGCAATGCGACTGCGCGAGTCCGATGGTTCGCGATAAAATGATTATGGTCCCGTGGAAAAAAATTGAACATTTTATTTTGTAATTTTATTATTTTAGTATACAGTCGTTAATCGTTAATTGTATTGATTACTAGTTCAGTCAGGTAAACAGCAAAATACAGATAAACCCTTTTTTTTTTCTGGCATATGAATTACAAGATTTACACCAGATAATTGGTTATAACCTGATAATCAGGTCCTGATTATTTAATACATTTTACAATACATTCGTGAAACGCAATTTATTTTATGATTTATGTTATTTTACAATCGACAAATTATCGGCCAGTTTACGGAACAACCATTTTCATGCAGCCTGACGTTAGAGTGGAATTGGAAACATAGGATTTATAGTGTGCCCAAAAGGTTAGCAACCATTAGTATATTATACGTAATCACTGATCGTGGATCGATTCGCGATGCGTAACGTTTTTCACCGAACTTTACGTATACGCAGAGCACGACCGGCAACGGCAACAACGACTATGGACGCGTATATTATTACGAACAATAATGAACGGTTGCGTAATATTCGTCGAATAGAGACAAATGGTGTGTATATTTTTGTTGTTAATTATTTTCGTTTTAAAAAATTGCCACGGCGAGACTGCAGGGCGCTCTATATTCTGTGCTCGCGGCGACAGGTACCTACATTATGTATTATTAAACTGAACAATTTCATTACGATATTATTACGATATATCAGTGTTACGATTCATAACATTCATAACGAACACGTTCGTAGAAAACAAAATGCATTCCATCGATATAATACGGATGTATTACATATTATTACACAAGTAAAAGTGTATAACAATAACATCGTTTACACTCTTCGTACGGGTTATCCGAAACACGATGTACCGTATCGGCTTCGCGGCCGAAAAATTTCCTAATATTTCCTTTGGCATAATGGTATGCCGTCATTTCTTATAATAACCGTTTTATAAATCGCAACGCAATGGGATTTTCTCTGCGCCTAGGAATCCTGCAAATCACTATACCTATTCTATGATAGCAGATCTCGTGTTGGGCACTTGTGTGTTGATTCGACCGCGGATTCAAAAAAGTATTGACCCTGTTACCGGTTGAACCACGAAATATTACATTTTAGGTTATACCAGTGACGAGGTGAAAGGATTTTTGAGAGGCCTCACAATTTTTTTCAAAGGGATGAGTGGGTGGTTTATTGGAATCTGTGACATAAACATGCATAATCTATAATAATAGTAATTAATCAGGTATGAGTATATTCTATAATTTTATATATACCGCATATTCCAACAGCAAATACAATGGTTAAAATGTGCGATAAAAAAGTAGTTTATGGCAAAACCTACAAAAATATAATATAATAAAATATTAACTACGAACAGGTAGTTTTATGATGTCTTCAGCTACCTACCAAAAAAGCATATACATTTTTTATAAAATTTACCATCATGCACATTGTACACACTATATTCCTAGACGAATAAACTTCACTTGATCGTTCTAAATAAATACATTATTCCATCGCCTGTCTATAAGATCAGTGATTACAATAATGATAATTTTTAGTTGGACCGTGATGGTTATCTCGAATCTTGTTGACCTCATAGGTATGAAAAGTTCACCACACCACTCACCACTGGTTTATACCATATTTATAATATGGTATGTACTCGTACTTACCTGTGTGGAATTTATTACATGTTAGTATTTTGATTGCGTCCAATTTTGAATGCATGATTATTCCAATACTAAAAGATTCTATGAAAAGATTTTATACCTAATATTCGAATATACAATATTGTTCAATAAATAAAGAACACAAGTTCGTGGTAAAGTGAAGTACACGGTGAAGACTCAGTGGCGCAGATCATACAGTTTATCTATGACAGATGTCATAGTTGATTTTGTTGATGGGAGTTAGGATATTTTTGTAATTATTATATTTTACTATTTTGTATTATGAATAATTAAATAATATTAACTAATTCACAATTTAATATTAATTATATAAAACTGTTAGCCACAGCTAATCTATCTGCAATCAGATCATAACAAAAAAGATAGTGTTATGTTAAAAACGAGATCCGGAGGATGATGGAAGCCGGGTAAGGGGGGAGGCTTTTTTATATTTGATGTTGTAGTGCATTTTTAACTCTTCGGCACCATTGGGGTAGTCCCTTGATATTGGTCCCGGCGGCGTTTCGGTCACCACTGTGTCCGCCCACTCTAGGTGGCGATTTATTAAGATTTATTAGAAACGGACGATTTCACAGGTGGATCCAGACGGAGACATTTGTAGACTTTGTATCAAGCGGCATGGTACATTATCGACTATCGAGCTTATTTAATGACCGATTCAAGAACATATTCAATATTGCGGTCATGATTAACACTTTTACGTTTGGCATGAGAAATAAAATATTATACAATAAATTATTATACGTTTATATTTTATTATAAATATTAAAATTAAGGGGATTATATTACAAGATATTTTGTCTCTAGCTGTCTATAGCACGTGTAAGATGGGAATTCAGACTTTTCCATTTCCAACGTACCGATCGACAAAAATTTTGAAAATTGATTTGAATCTGTTGTGAAGTCTTCTTTAAATCGACTTTCTCACAGTTTTTTAAAGTTTGTACATACACAAAAATTAACTTATGTTGATTTTTATGTTTCCAATTTGTTTGATTCTATTTTGTGAAATTTATTGTTTAATAATTATTTAATTATTTAAATTTAATTTGTCCCCTATTTGGGGATAAAATCAAAATAAAAAAAATGAGAAGATCGATCTAAAGCAAAGACTTTACAAAGAATTTAAATCAGTTTTCAAAATTCTTGACGCATTAATTGATCGATCGGTACGTTGGAAATAGGGAACGTCTAAATTCCTATGTTGCGCGTGCGATGGACAGAGACAAAGGAAAATCATTGCTCATACCGTTTCCAAGTGAAAACGTCCATCGGCAACCGCGGCCGTGGCTCCCCGTTAATATTACCTAATGCCTACGGAAAAAGATGAATATAAATATTTGTCGAAAATAATAATAATAATTATTGCTCTTTGTGAAATCTTATTTGTTTTCAGCATAATATCGCTGACTAACAACCTCGTAGGCCACGCACGACAACGACCGCAAATCGTTCATACATACCATAATATCGTGAAATGAACACACACACACACACACACACACACACACACACACACACACACACACACACACACACACACACAGTGCAAACATGCTCTCACACGCACACACACGAGCACACAAAACACATAAATTACATATTATGCACGTAAGCAAATCCGCAGGGGCCAACACAAATGAGCGGTAATTATAGCCGTAGCGCATAATACGTGTATTAAACGCACAACGATCGCGTAATAAATCGACGACGTTTGCAATCTCCGCTCATCGCAATTGGCAATTATTTACCTCGTGCGACGGACGTGCAGGTAACAATCGAAAAATGTTATGTTACCCAAGTCCGGTACACGAAGGCGTGTCGGCGGCGTGGTGACGGTTTTTCGGAAATCCGAGGTCGGTTTCCACGTATTCCAATCTTGTCACGTAGGGAATAATAGAAGAACTTAGAACGGGTCGTGGCCCACTACTGTTGTAAAAATACGTTGCTGTAGTACCCCGTCCGCGTACGGATATATTATATTTTATCATTGTATAATGTTTTTTGAGTGTTTTTTCGCTATCGTAAATTAAATACTATTCAAAATGTATAAAATATGTATTTTGTTCTATGCGGGACCTGCAGCTGTATGGGCTACCGGCTCATGGTCAAACAAAACAATAATTATTATCATTTTAACAGTAAAATAATAAGTACCGTAATGCGTATCTCGAACGTTTCCGTTTTCGACGATGACGTTTCCAAGAACGGCAAAAGGGTATTTCGGTTTTAATGGATTTATACAACATTTCAGGCGCGCTCACCTGTAATGACGAATTCCACAGAAGTAGAAATATTGGACGCGCGCGACGACAATGGCGGAATATACTTGGAAAATAATAATAATATTAAAATTCTAATAATACACTTTTTCTACGGATCGTTCGACGGAGTGGTTTCGAGTTTTCGACTTTCGAGGGTATCATTAGTGTTGTTACTTGTTATGTTGCTCGAAACGCGCACACACACGAGGAATTCGGTGTAACATTATTATATTATTATTTTCTTGTACCCGTCCGTGTCGGTATAATATCGAACATGATTTCGGTCGTATACCGTGGATTCGTTCGGAAACGAATATAGGTACACGCAACAATTATTAATATTATCGTTTAAGCGGAGAAAGAATTCGTGTACCGGCGGGCACACGACTGTAATAAAATAATATTGTGCACGTTTGTAGGGTTTTTTTTCCGCCCCTCGACTGTGTATAAACCGTTGGCCGTGAAACGTGGTCCGGGACCGATGAGTCGTTTAAAATTCTAAAAATATTTCATGATTTAAAAACGCATTAACGAGGATAATAATTATTTCTCTTGTGTGTGTGTGTGTGTGTGTGTGTGTGTGTGATGAAGGCCACACGCCGTCTATTATAATTATTGGAATGTTGATTTAATTTTTCTTCAGAAGAATGCGCGCGATTTGCACGGCCCGAGTGTGTGTAGAATTTGGTTACCGTCGACCGAAAAACGAATAACATTTTGTCCGTCGTGTTTTTCAATGTTGAAGAATTATTCGCGTGTTTTAAATTTCGGAATAAATTCGGCGCGGCGGCCAAAATCCAACGACCTGCTGCACCATGTGTATCCGACGTTTCAGTGTTCATTATTTCCGTGTACTTTGATGCAACTAGTATGATAACTATAATTAGACTTAAAAAACATATGGTACGATATAAACATAATATTATAATTTCAAACGCTGGCCGCGAAAAAGTAAAAGCACGATTTGTGGTACGAAAAAACCGATCACGTCCATCATTTTCGATAATCATTTGGTTATTTTTAATCGTTTGTCATTTTACCCAGTTCGACTATATTTAACTTTCATTCTATAAAGAAATCGTTTTTTAATGTTTTTTTATTTTTACAACGATCACTAGAGATAATTAGAATGTTTTTTTTGATTTTAAGCGCAGAAAATCATAGTTCTGGTAATGACTACATGTATTCTTCCTTGAATAGCTTATCCGCTCTCTGTACGGATCTGTACGGTACATGAACAAAACCAACTATCCAACGGGAATTGGACTCGTGAAAAATATTACTATTCAATTATGTTACTCTACTTCAAACCATGATAAATTAAAATAATAAATTGTTAAATGTTATTACAGAAGTAATTTTAATAATACTAAATATTAAAAAGAATATTTGATGTTGAAAAATTGTTTAGATTTTTGAAGCCTCAATAACATTTCTGCCTCGTTCGGTCAACATCTTCGATACATACTTCTTTGGTATTATAAACTAAAATAATAATCATAACGATATAACATCTAAACTAGCGGTCGTAAGCAAAAATTAAAAAATTAAAAAATAAAAAACACATCATTTCAACAACACTCCGTTCGGAATCTAAAATTAATTTAAAGAATTTTAGTAAAGAAATAATATAAAGTATACTTTTGGAACGGTGCGCGTTGATGATACATTTTCCAAAATTTTATTTATTTGTCCAAATGGATCACGACCGACTATCGACAACTAACTAATAATTATTTCGATAAAAGTTAAAAGAAGATTAAGATTAGACAATACATTCGAAAAATAAGGAGAAAATCACATTTCACAAGACGTGCAATAACAATAACAATAGCGTGTATATTCAATGTTCATAATAATCGGCCGTCACTATATAGATAATTATTGGTCTATCTATATATTTTATAACATTCGATAATAATAATGGTGGGATTTGCCGTAACAACTGACAACTAGTTTAACTTATTTGTGTCAATGCATGTTCATTAGAATGTTAAAACAATAAAAATGATGAATATTCAAATTTTTCTGCGCACCACCAAAATTTTCTTACGGACCAACAGTTGGTGACCGCTGATCCAAACCACGTCTGCAACGAGTAAGCCGATTTTCTTGGGATTTTCAAATGAATACACGTTAACGTTATTGAAAATATAATTTTAATTGTTATAGGTACTTATTTAATAATTTATATCAAAACGAATTGTAATGATTTGCTTGGTTGTCTCAATTTTCAATAAAATATTATATCAGTATAGTTATTGATTTTAGAATATACTAATATATTTTAATGAAAATTGGTATTGGTATATTCTAAAATCAATGGTATAGTGAACGTTTTAAAAATAATTTTAGAAACGTTTATAGATAAGTTTTTTAAGATTACAATCGTAAAAAGCCACGAATCAACAACATACAATTAATACATCGGATGTGATATATTATAATAATATAATACATATATTGTGATGAAATCATTTTAAATACAATGTTAAATAATTGGATGGCCGAAGAAAAAACTTCAAACAAGTTACGAAGGTCGTCCACACGCCACGCCTGATCCATAAACGATAAAGATTTATTTTATAAGGGGAATATCCGATAATTTTTTTTCTTTTTTAATTGTTCAATTGTGTATACTTATAGTTAAAACTACATTTAAGATGAATTAACAATTATTTAGAAAAATGTTGGTGTTTTTTTTTATTAGTAAATTGCGTTTAAAAATTGAAATTTGGCCATTCGAGTTCCTTTCTACTGATGTACGATTTGAAGTTAGGAGTCTTTGAATGTATAATTTAGACATGTTGTTTAATATACTGTTGTTGATTGATTTTTTAAATCAATTATTTTTTTAGATTATTAGGGTTCAAATTTACTTCTTGGACGACAATCGATTTTTTATAAATATTTTTTTTATTAATAGAAATACAAAAAATATTCAACGACAGTACTACAGGTATTACATTTTTGAATCGAGTCTGTAGATTTCAGATCGATAAAATTTTAATAATTATTGAGTGATTTGTGAAGGAAGAAGGAACAAAGATTGGGTGTTTATATTGTTGTCGTACTTGATGCTTACAGACGAATGCTTGCAGCTCTCGGTGTGTAACGGCGGCCACGCTGTTATCTAGCGATAAATCGATGGTAGGCACGATTATAAAGGAATTATTGTGATGGTAGGTATATTAATAATAATTAGAGTAGTGGTTTGCGCGATTTTCATTACTAGTAACGCCCTCCGACGGAATTTGTTTATAATTCTATTGGATAATTTCCATTTTAACGATGGTGTACTAATTACTAAACATGTATAGAATCTGGCTTCTAATATATTCAAAATTATAGACTCCTAAATACAAAACAAACACCAGTAGAGAGGAAGTCGAATGGCCAAATTTCAATTTTTAAACGCGATTCATCGATAATAAATTACACTAAACATTGTATTAAACAATTTTTAGTTTCATCTCAAACCCATAGGCATACACAATTTAACAATTAAAGACAAATAAATTATTGGATATGTCAAGTAAGTACAAAAAGGTTTTTCATAAAATTGTACTACGAAAGTAATAATTATTATTTTTTATTTTATTTTTTTTTTTCGTTTATTAATATTAAAATGTTTCAGCAGATTATGTGCTATTTCAAGTACAATAAATTAATAAATTAAAATTAAAATTAGAATTTAGTAACATTTATATTAGTGATCAAATGATTTATTCATAGTTTTAAGTTTGACATTATAAGTGTTGGTTATTTTCGTCTTTAGATGAGAACTCTTCAGTGTCCGTTAGGAGGATGTGTTGGGGCAGTCGAAGTCGCAGAAGCCTATTTTCGGTTTTTCTTCCAAGTTTGTAATGATGGGCTCAGTCCGAGTCTTTCAGCTTGGCGTGGTAGTTTTTAAATTGGGTTTTAATCCAGTTATTTATTTATTATCTGTCCGCATCGTTATTTCATTTGGATCGTTCTGGATTATATTCTAGGCAGCGCGCAAATACCCACATTTTAAACGAAACGCAAAGACATAATATATTATATACCGACCGATAGAGAAATTACCGTTTTGACGTTTTCGATATCAGCAGTGATCGACATCACGATCACGCCGTACATACGGAACGGTTAATCTTATATTGTATTTGATACGTACACAATATAATAATGTTTATGTAACAATGTAACATACATAAATCGTGCGCGTTTTGCGTTGTTCGCAAGAAATGTATAGTAAGACTTTTAACACTGATTACTTTGTGGAAATGTTGGTCGCGACACAATGGTCTAGTTTTATATTATAATTTACAACAACAATATGGATACCCTACGGGCTACGGAGTTACGGTCCGGTGCGGGATCAATTGTGTAAATGGGGCGCGGGTGTACTGTGAATAGGTCTTGGCCTCTTGGGGAGTTCTCTCAAGTTATCGCTGTTCTTACTTATACTGAACAAATTGTATTCACTCGAGACTGTACCACGGCCTCGTCGTGTATCGTGCTGAGGTGGCTCTAGTGACTTGGTTGGGGGTGGAGGGTAAAATTATATTTTCAGAAAACTTTATGATAAAAAACTAAAAAAAAAAAAACAATTTTCATAACACAACTTCAAACGGTCCATATTTTTAATGTTGACACGAGTTCAGGCGCACAACACGACACACGACGTATGGCTGTGATACTGGAGAGTTACCGTATCCACTATTCGGGTTGTGGTCATAGGCGGACATCGGGGGGGGGGAGATTTAGGGGGATTAGCCTCTCCCCAAAATCAAAACTTTATTTGAATTGTTATTTGTTGTTTTAATTGTTTTAATTTTTATCTGTTCGTATTATTTTACATTGGATAATTATGGCCCCCCTAAAAATTCAACCAAATGTCCGCCTATGGTCGTGATCTTGGTTCGGGGTGGAATGGTCGCTCGGTCCGGCGGCGGTGGTTCGAAGAACGTGATACGTCTTCGGACGCAGAGAAGGAATAAATTACAAACATGCCATACGTGTACGTATTATTATTATTTTTATTTCCATTTTTTTTTCTACATAATATATTCATAGAGTCACGTTTTAAATGTTCAAACGTGCACCGTTAAAATAGACGTATTTTTTTTATTTTTTTTTGTTGTTTTCGTATAACGCGACGGTCGTCGACCGCCGCGGTGCGATCAAATAAAAATATACATATATGTTATACTATAGCTAATATATATATGGCCTATATATAGGTGTATATTATAGAGAAAGACCGGAAGAACGGTATGGGTGGGCGATATCGGTGTAGGAACTTCGAGAAGGTCGTTGATATTCGAAAACGGGTCACATCGATGGGTGTATTACAATACATATTATATGTAATATTATGTATGTATATATATAAGGTCTTGCTCGCATTGAAATTAACTTACGACACACCCGTGTCTACCGTGTTTTCGTTAATTTAAACCAAGTTAACACTTTCATCTCTTAAAAAAAAAAAAAAAATGAAACATCGAAAAGCACTCATTTGCTAGTTTTAGAGGACACGGATAATGTTGTTCATTATTTGGTCAGATTACTCTATAATATTAAAGCCGACCACGTAAAATTAGCCTATACTGAATGCAGAGTTGCTATGGCTTATATGTTCCACAATGCATGCGTGTTTGGTGTACGCGAAGTTTTCCAAAATATTATACATGTTGCACATACAATGTTTTAAATTTTATTGCAAATTTACAATGAATTACAATAAATATTGTAAATTTGTTTCTTTCAAATTTTTGTAAAACATTTAATTTCAACACATTATAATAGTTTCAGCTTGACGAATATCAGGGTAGGAAACCGTTATATTGATAAATGTATGCTGTGAATATAACAATATTATTCCGTCTATAAATCAATCAAATGTATCACGAATATAGTTTCTATACTGATTTATCACTTTGAAGTTTTTGGAAAAAAAAAAAATGCAACCACTTTCTAACAAGTCCTAAATATGGTTGTTGGGGACAACTATATTTGGATCAAGTGCGCTCTAACAATCAATTTCATTCATCGGGCAACTTCACGGACATTACATATACGATATACTACAAATCCATTATGTTCCGTAATCGTAACGAAAACGCGGAGACACGCACCGGTAAATCAACGTAATCGGAAAATCAATTATTACAAAGCACACTCTCTTCTTTCCGTCTAGGTATATCCAAAAATCGTTTGATGGTCACGATACGGTTTTGGGGAAGTATTTGTATCGATTTGTTAACATCGCGCCCTCGCCACTTGAGCGAAAAAAACTAGCGGAAAAACGTTTCGAAATTATAACTTTTTATCTGAACAATATTTAAATTTTTATTTTTTTTAAACCAAGTGCTATTTTATAGATTTAGTTTTTAGAACAATTTTGACATGCGAGATTGTCATTTATTTTAATTAACGAGTCGTTAATTTTTAAACAATTTTTAAAGTTTGGAAAAATTCAAATATTTTTTTTGGTGATTAAGGACTTATCTTCCAAGACCATGTTACACTACTGTATTGTGCCTTTGATCGTGTTATTTATTGAAATTTTCGTTGATTTAAAAAATTTTATATAGGTAAAATTTACTAATATTTTTTAATATATTTTTTAAAATATTAACCATAATATAGCTATATTGAATTTTGGAATTCATTGAAGAAAAAAATAATAAGAAATTTATATTATACATGAAATGCAAGTGTCTATTATAATTTATATATAAAAAAAAAATTAAAAAATACTGATTAGAAACAAAAGTTATTGTATTTGTCAGATCTTGGTGGGACACTCTGTAATTGTAAGCAACTAACGTCCCAAAGTTATTTCAACTATTATTCTTACAACAGTTGAAACTCGTATTATGGGAGGTTTTTAGTTTTCTGTTCTACTATAGTAATAGTTCAATATAGAAATTATTTTAAACACTTCACGGGCAGACTTTTTTTTTAAAATCCGGGCTTGGCCATGACGTCGTTGTAAATAACAAATAATTCAATATTGATGAATGATGTACGTACTTTAAATAACTTATAACAAAAACTGCTTTTTGTCTAAATTAGTAAATGTCCAGAACTACTACAGCTTATAAACATTCATGTTCCTCAATTTCATACACGGTTTTGTCACACGTTTGAAATTGCTTTTCATCGGACATCATGTGTGGCATAAAAAATCCATAGATCGAATAGACAGAGAGAGAGAGAGAGAGAGAAGAGAGAGTGCAATAATTTGGTACAATTTAATTAATGTGAACGACTGTGTATTAAGTGTATAAGAGTAATAACTCTAATTCGTGTTTTTCATCAACTTGATGTACGTATTAACTAAATTCATCTCTATATTATTTTGTAAATTTCATTCTATTTGTTAATTTTCATACTACTTAATCTTCTGTACTCGTATATCTTTATTCTAACCATCTTACCATATTTTTTCATTGTATGTATTAATTTTGTCACAGTACCCACATGGACGCAATAAATAAATGAACAACGAATAATGTATAATGGTGTGAGCTCGTTTACGTCTCCTGCTCGAACGCGCGCTCCTCGGGTACGAAATATACCGCTTATGGTTCCCTAGTACGTGAACCGTATACTTCCAATGGTACAAGGTTGTTGTTTTTGATCGAAATATCCGTTTCATACCGTTTCTGAAATCTGCGAGACAACGGGAAATCTGAAATTCGGCCGATGGCCAACATGGCGATTGTTATCGGGTGTTTGACAAAGTATAATAATTATAATTCTTGTGTAGTGTTATTTTATCCCAAGTGGCAGTCAGAAAAACACGATGTAAGAAAACATAATCTTCAGGTAAGAAAAATTACGTTTTCCAGCGGCTATGTTCGTTTTTTTTTTTTACAACAGCAGCAGCATTCGAGGTATACAGTACCTGATGTAGTGTTTTTCTGTATTATTATTATTATTATTATTATTATTATTATTATTATTATTATTATTATTATTATATAGAAAGTTAATGTTATTGTTACCGAGGTTTTTTAACGTCATTACCATAGTGAAATGTCGCATAAATGTCGCATTGCGATATTTTTTTAAAAACGTTTACCAGGACATCATGCGGTAGTCGGTGTTCGTTGGACATCGGTAACATTACACAGTGGTTACATTCTCTGCGAATACACATGACACGTACAATTATAGTATCATTGTCGGGTTTTCAAGGACGGATATTATTATTGAAATAGTGTTATTTCGGGGAGACAACCGATTGCTCAGATTTATAACCCGAGACGATTTTTTGAATTTGTTAGTTTGGTAAAAAGGGATTATTCGAAAACATTGTAACGTTTGCCCTGTGAAGAAATATTCATTTTTTATAATGTTTATTTGTTGTTCATTATAGTGGTATTTGCATATAAATAAATTTACGAAATAACATGGTTACAAAGTAATTTTTTATAATGGAATAAAATAAGAATTAAAAATTACAAAGTCGTGTTTAAAAACAAAATAACTTAACTAAATATATTCTGATTTAAAATGTATTTATGTATTATCCTTATGACGTGTATATTGTTGTGCAAAATTCTTTTACCAAAATAAAAACAGTCACCTGCGATGAAATTGAAAATAAACTCGTCGGATTCCAAACGGCTCCCGTATATTGTTTGCTTATTCCCGTATTATAAACGGCTCCGGTTTTATACACCACAAATTCCTTCCTACTTTATACTTTATACACTACATAAAATATAGAATAGGTATATTGATAATATCGAAAAAACCGAAACATTAATCTATAGCTAATTATAAAATGATAATAATCTTACTTACTTCCTTAGTTACCACTGTCAGACGGCTTAGATTGTTTTACAGATGATTTAATGGCTATCAAACCCATAGATGATAAAATAGACAAAGTTTTGGACTATATTTTTGAAAATTACATTACTTCAGATGGTCGTTTCCCTCCTAAAATGTGGGCTGAGTATTCATCTGCTCTTTCTTTGACCACAAATGGATGTGAAGCGTTCCACAGTAAATTCAACAAAGAATTCAATACTACATACCCAAATATTTTTAAGGTTATTGACATACTAATACTAATCAATATACAATCTGAAACACAAATTAAAGCTCAAAGTTATTTTAATTCACCAAGATCGAAAAAAAAGCAAGAGTTCGTTGAAAAAATCATTTGCGAGTTTTCATTAAATAAAATATCACGCATAGACTATATAAAAAAATTGTACTTAACAAATTTACCCGATATATGATTTTTTTAATATTTTTATTCGTACATTTTTTACATTTTTTAAATATTTTTTTAACGTCAAAAATTTAAAATTTAATATTATACTGTACGTTTTTTTAATATAATTTTAATAATTTACATAGTGTACTCCAAGACATTTTTAATCACACCTCTTTTAAGACAGTCCTAAGTCTGTTTAAAGTGGGAAGGAATTTGTGGTGTACAAAACCGGAGCCGTTTAAGAATTTATCTGTTCGTTAGACCTTTTTGGACGGGAGCCGTTTGGGAATTGACCTTTTTGTAAAACGGGAGCCGAATGAGCTACCACCAATAAATTGTATTTGAAAATTTTGATTAAAATATAATCAACTAAAACGACATAAAAAATAACAGATACGAAGATGACAATAAGAAATCAATTTATAAGTCATGAAGTTTATAATCAGGGCAGTTCTACTGCGGTCATACAAGGTGTTGTGTACAAATAGCCCGATTGGTTCTCCGATGTCCACTGGCGAGTTTTGAATATACTACACGGAAAATGCGACAGAAACGTAGGTATGAGCTGCGATTACATTACTACATATTGTATGTTACGATGTTTCCATATTATGATTATTGAATCTATCACCCCGAATATATTTTATGTCCGTCAAGAAAAACAAGGTAACGTAAGAATAACAACGCAGGTTATACAGAAGTTACTCCTCAAATAACTCTAAAAAATTCTACCGCACCTTTAGTAAATTATTTACCGTTGGTAATATTTTTAAAAAATATTCTATTATTTTTATAATAATTATAATTATGTTTTGAAATGAATTTTTTTTATTTTTTTTTTTATGGTGGAAGTAACAACTGTCCTATTTTTTCCTTCTCAAGTTGGTCTTTTTATGTTGGTTTATTGTTGGGTACACTCGCACCAGTTGATCGACATCGGCCGACAAGCCAAGGTATTTCGATGGTGTACGTTATCACGGCGAATTGTATAGGCATTTTCACTACGGCCGTCCGTTGAGCAAACATATTGCACGGCGTTAAATGTTATTGTACCCTTATTTTCAGCATTCTCCCGTGGTAGATAATATTATATAACAGTTACATATTAATATTGTACGCTGATACATACGGTACCCGGTTTAGACGACAAAGACAATAATGTAATCAAAACGTTCCAGAAATGATCATGGGTAACAGGATCACAGGAACGCAAAACATTGGAAAAGTTCGTTTAGTATAGTGGAAGAAATACGGTAGTTACATTATCATAATATTGTACTAACCGATCCTACAAAAGTGAACGCAGCACGGCGTTGCCTGTGGAAAGAATCGCGAGTTTAAATTGTCCTCCGAACTATTTTGTTGAAAATTCATGCTAATAATATTGGTAATCTATAATTATTTTTCACTTATATTATATGATAGAGTCGTAGTCGATAAGTAGAGTCGTTAAAACGAACAATACATTTTATTTTAATAATTTTATAGTACTGCCAAATATGTAAATATGTATAAACGTTTCTGCAGCTCGTCAATCCCATATTATAATATTAGAGTGTGTTTCATTATTTTATCGGTTGAAACAAAAGAAATGTATCTGTAATTTTTCTTATTCCGGTTTAGTTGACATGGCACGCACAAAACATACTCGTACATTATGTAGTTTCTTCTTCACATTATGATATAAATAAATTGAAATGTTAGGTTCAGCATTATTTTATATATTGGTTTTCAACGAATATACTAACAGTATTTAGTGCATATTTCATCGTTTATAAACGTTTTTTAAATACCACGCTTTCAGTGGTGGATTTTCAACATTTTCTTTGGGGAGGGAGGAGGGTTCTGAAAAATATATGTATTTTTAATGCATACCACGTATCAAATACTCAATTATAGTTATGAAGAAATGAAATATAATCCGTATAGTATACAGATATCGTCCATCGATCATTATGATAAAATTGAAATAAAACTAAATATATCAATGTACCATCAAAAATACAGCGTTATCAAGAGTGCTGTACAGGAGTAATCCCATATGGGATTCAGAAATTTCAAATCACAGTGAATTACTGCAATACTACTGATTTTACGTTAATATAGTCGATAATAGAATAAATTCATTACTCCATTCATTATCGTCCAGAAATTAAAATTATATTAAAATATGAAAATTATATTTCAACATTTTAATAATATTATTCTTGTTAATTTCAAATGTATAAGATTACATCGGAGTCTGGAGGGGGAGGGTCCAGATGCCATGAACCACCCCCCCCCCTTTAAATTCATCACTGCACGCACTCCTTGATTATAATTAGATATTATTATTTTACTATTTTTAATGTTTACGTAAAAAAGTCGGTTGTCACCCAGAGTTGGACGTTATTCGAATGAAATTTTATCTAGATGATTATTTAGATAACATTTTATTCGAATAAAAATTTAGTCGAATGATTTAAAATCATTTTCATTCGAATAAAAATTTAGTCGAATGATTTGAAAACATTTTCATTCGAATAAAAATTTAGTCAAATAATTTTATTTTATATTTATTTGAATAAATTTTTAATCGACTAATTTTAAATTATGATTAATCGAATAAAAAATTATTCGACTAAATTTCAAACATAGGTTTTCAAATAATTTTTGTTTATTTTATTTTGGTAAACATATGTTTGAAAATTAAAAACAGGCACATATAAACAATAGTTGGCATTGTATTTTAAGTTACACGATTGTGAATCTTATTTTATTCAGAAAAATGTAAAAATATTTTAAATAAAACAAATCTTTATCAATATAGAAGAAATTTAAAAAATGAATAAGTATTTTTTTAAATTATATTTTAATAATAATTTAATATTATTATAATATGAATTAGGGATGGGCATCAAATCCGAATATCTGAATTTTCCGAATATCCGAATATTCAAATCCGGATTTGAATTATATTCATACCCGGATTTTCCGAAGTATCCGGATTATTCGGATTATTCAGATTAATTTTTTTTTTTTATTGCTTAACACAAAACAACACTGGTAGTTGAATGCATCAGAAATATAATATACCCGTTCAAAAATATAT